>JABFDZ020000049.1:8861948-8872425 GCA_019775955.2 Pollimyrus isidori
AATGGATGAAATATTTACTATAGGATCTATTCAGGGCTGAAGATATAAGGTCTGAGGCCTGTTTATTTATCCATTATCTGTTAGGGCTCCTGAGCTGGGCTGAAAGCTTGTTTCATCACACAGAGTCCTAGACAGAGCAAATGGGAAATTACAGCCATTCAGGACGAAAACAGGTTGTCGGTTGTGGTGATCTAAAAAGAGTGTGAAACAAAAAGTTTAAAATTTCATCCTTATCTTATTAATGCCAAAACCATGCAGACCCTTAAAGCTAAGCAGGATACCGGGTAGATACTCAGTCTGCCATAGATCATGGAAGGACACTGAAAATGTCCACAGGAAACCCATATTAGTACTGTGTGAATATGCTGTCTCATCGACACAAAACCTGAGGATGGTTTATATCCACAATCCCACAGGTAGTAAAATTGGAATGCTAACTGCTGAGTTTGCCTTTTGTATTTCCGTTCACCATTTGGGTAGCAGTAAAGTGGAACAGTAGGGGTTATGTTAGTATATGTATGTTTGTTTGGCAGACTCCTTGATAACAAATAAGGAAAGCAGATAATACACAAACATCCTGCCATCAAGCAGTCACCTTATGTCCAAGAGCCACTGGCTAAGATGCTTGTGTCTGTCAGACATCTGTCATATCTTAAGGACAGAGATTAAAAACAGAACTTCAAGCTAAAGGAACCCAGATGCTGATAAATAGACACTTTGCAAACTGCATAAACATGTCAGGCCAGAAATGACCGTTTTCCTTGAATACTCAGTACTGATACTAATAGGCCCAATGACTGCAAAATATGGGGCACACAGCAATCACAACAGATGAATTCATAGCTCGATCTAAGTAGAGTCTGGCAAACAGAATCCAAGATACTGAGTGAGTCCAATCCAACAAGTCAAAGTAGATCCAGGAAATCATTCATAAATAAATACCATTAAAATAACATAAATAAAATTACAATGAGCAACCAGAATTCAGAAACACATACTGTATAACTAGGATTCAATCCAAAACTGAGCAAGGAAATAGTGAACAGAGGCAGCTGAAGGTTGACAGATTGTTCCGTTAACTACAGCTTTGATATATCTGAATTGCCCACAGTCCTGTAGGACGACCATAGGTAATTCGTAAAACGAGATATATGGATCGACGTGTAACTTTAGCTGGATGCAGTTTCCTTCAAATGCCCCGGTCATACGGAAGTTTTTATAAACGGAATCATAAAATAAATCCAGCAAAGACGGCGTTTTTGACATCTTAATTCTGCATATATGTAAAATGGAATTTTGAAAGATTTTTTTAAACGAAACAGGAAAGCAAAAGTATGTCCCATTATTTCTACAAAATACATGTGTTTTTGAGATGAAATAACAGTACGGCATATCGAAATACATAACTTCAGTCTGTAACCGAGATAGAGAAATTAACTGGCAAATAACCAAAGTTTAAACCAGGATTGGAAAAACACGTACAGTACCAGACTGAGGCGTGGAGTTTCAAATTACGCACTTTTACGGCTGCGACTTTCACTATGCAACATGTCAAATCGGGGCTCAAGGAATGAGCCTTAGTGAAACGTACAAAGTGTTTATGTGTATATGTATTATTATTATTAATATTGTTCTTTAGAGAATTTAAATTGTTTACGGCTTAAGTAATGGCAGACGTCAGGACGTACAATGTTGTAATTTTAGGAGTGGGCTTTATGCTTATTTTCACCGCATTTACAACGTGTGGAAATATCGAGGTAAGTCTGGGGACAGTCTATTAACTGGAAAATCGTGAAAATACGTCAGATCAAGTGCTTTGGCAGCAAATTTACCGAAAACACTGCCGATGCAGCTAGTTAACACTAATTAGCCTCGATCGGCTTCTTTGCTCGCGGATAGAGACTACTTAATTATGTAGATTTGCAAATTTGTTAAGTTTCAAAACCACTGGGAGATAGTACATTTTGTGTCTGTAAAAAAATAATCTAATTTGTATTCCTTTGTTAAGGAAATTTACGATGAAATAGGTAGTTCAACACCGCTTGGGTTGCATGAACCTATAGACAATAGGTGGAAGTGTAGAAGCGAACTGCGTTCATGTAGCATATGAATAAAGAGACACAGTCATAACAAACATAAACTTTTTTATTTTTCTTTTATCTGGCTATATATTCTCATTAAGTTGGGTAATGGGAAGACCGGGTGTTTTCTGTAATCAAGTATCAATGCGTGAAGCCAAATACCTTTCAGATATATTGATTAGTTACATATTTCTAGTTTCAAATGAGTGAGTGAAAGTGTCTGTCTAATAAATGCGTACATATAGAGTACTGGAACTTAACCAGGTATACTAAATTTGTACCAGCATACGAAATCGTGAAGATGCACGGCAAGTTACTCTAAAAGACCTAAATATATCACTTAAAATCTAACATTCTTTAACCGTGCAAAAGATCTCTCGGTGGTGTTCATTTTTTAAATGATCCTTTGGAGGTTAATAGAAATTGATTTGGTTTAGTTTTTCCCCCCCAAGTTTTTTTTTTTTGTTGACGTAAAATGGCACAAAACGGGTCACATGGCGAAGAGGGTCTTAAAACTATAGCATTTCATTATCAAATTAACAAACTATATCTGTATCCCATGACAGTGTGGTTTTTGCTCTGGTTAGGCAAAGAAAGTCCTATGTCCGTTCAATATGTGTAATGAATTAAGCTAGTGGGTTTAGCTACTAGTAAAGATAAATCTCAGAGGATAATGATCTGCTACTGTGTCACTATAAATACTATAAAGCATGTACATTAGTATTTTATTTATTAGTTGTATTGGTGGTTGTTTTAATGTGCCCTCTAATGATTTTTCAGAAACATAATTTGAATTCATGTTTTGACTTTTCTTCTAATTATGTGTTTCTTATTTTTAAGCAAACCGTGATAAAAAGCTTGTATAACACCACATTCAGGGGAAGTGGCTACCACAGGTTAGTTTGTTCATCTACACAGTATTGCCTGAATTTTATTTTATGTGCAAAATATGCTCCAAATATGCATGTTTTTGCTATTGTAAGGGCTGATGGTTTATTCTGATGTGTATTTTCCAAAATAACCATATTAATCCTGTGGTGATATAATTAAAAGTGACCATGGTGCAAAGTCGTTCATTGCACTCTTTAACTCTGTGTTTTATGTACAGTATATGCATGTATGTATGTGTTACCTCCAGTTGTGTAAAATTAGATCCCTTGCAATTTTCCCAAAGCATTGTGTGTGTGTGTGTGTCTGTGTGTGTGAGTGTGTTGGGTTCTCCATGTTCAGGGGTCCTCAGAATTTGTACCTGTATGTACCCAGGATGTACCCCATCCAATGAGTCAGTGTGTGCCTGCTTCATGCTCTCTGCTTCCTGGGAGAGGTTTCAGGCTCACCCAGACACTGTATTGGATAAGCAATATGAAAGCTGGATGATCGAATGCATAGATGCATATGTCTATGTCATTGTATATGTAAATCCTGAATACACACAATAAACCTTTATTCTGCTCTTTCTGCAGTCTTGGTATTATATATGGAGTTTTCTCATTTTCCAATTTGTTTGCTCCGGTCATTGTGACAATTCTGGGACCGCGGGTCACCATGTTTCTCAGTGGGTTACTTTATAGGTGAGTATTTGCTCTCCCTAATTTCTGATTTCATTTGCAATGCTCAGTCAAAATGTAATAGAACTCATTTTCAACACTGATTTAATTACATTTGTGTCCCATGCTACTTTTTATCCGAAAAGGGCACAAAATTGAGAAATTGGTTCAGCTTGTCCAGAATTGCAAAGCAGTTCTTTGACCTGTTTTAGATGACTTTCAGTCTGATGCCAGGCTTTGCTTTTTTGTCCATTTCCCCTTTTGTAGTTGTTACTCCGCACTCTTCATCCTTCCAGAGACGTGGTCTTTTTACCTCGTGTCCATTCTGATTGGCTTAGGAGCTGCCAGTGAGTCCATGACCGAATTTTGATTGGACTGATTCCTTGTTAACCTTCACTGTGCTATATGATATTTATCTGTATGGTATTAGGTATAAGATAAATCACAATTTTCAGTTAAAAGAAGTTTGTTAAACATTCACTAACGCTATTCTGTGCACGAGGTTCAAAGGTACTAGGCTATTTAACTTTATGGATTAATCTTACATGATATGCTTCTATGAATGCATGATTTTTATGTATGTCATACAGTAAAGTGAATAAAGGTGCCATTGTTTTTCTCATCACATAATTTGAAAACAGTTTTCTAAAATTGGCAGCTTTGAGGAAATAAGGTCATAGGTAAACTTTTCCATTCATTGATCAAGTGATGGATCTTTCCAATGAATGCCAGAAGAAAGTTTAATAGTCCAGTTACTTTCAGTCCATTTTTGCAGTGATTTTGAACAATTATGTTATTTTAATTTCACTTTTTAACTTACATAATGCTCGTTGTGTCAAGTCTACTGTATGCGTAAAACGCAGGGAGAGTGAATCAGTGCAGAGCTCGTTCCAGAATCTTACCGCAGCTTCAGACTGGTTTCCTTATTGGTGAAATCTGCTCCTTTATCCCTAGCTAGTTCTCTTAAGGTGCCAATTAATCATATAAGCTTGTATTTCCTGATAAAATTAAAGTCAATGCTCAGAAAAATACACTGGTGACAGTTGTTTAAAGCTTTCATTATAGAACTCATTTAAAAGTACTTATCATGAGATCACAAAATGCTTCCATTCAGCACTTCCTTGAATCATTTGATCAAGACTTCATATTAACTGACTGTGGTTCATCTGTAAAACTATGAAAGGCAGCTTTGTGTAAATATGACACACATATGCCTTACAGGATAGCATAACTGTAACTGAATATAATCCATGAAACTGATGTGATCATCTCAAGCAGAACTCCTGTTAACCCTGTTGTTTGTTTGGGCCTTTCAGTGCTGTGGACTGCTCAGGGAACCTTTCTGGTGCAAAACTCTGATGTTGCCACCATCAACACGCACACTGGGGTCTTTTGGGGGCTTCTCCAGTGCAGGTAAGAAAGATGTTGTCCATTTATAACCAGTGGCATCCATCTATCTATCAGACCATCCATATCAGACCTTCCTATCCTAGGAATCACAGGGCAAAGCACAGGGGACACTTGCAGTTCATGTTTGAATGCAGATACTCCTGACTGCGTGTTCCTGAAGTGCGGATGGAAACTAGAGCCCCACAGATAAATTAAGCAAACACAAGGAGAATGCAAACTCAACATACACATAATTTGTCCCAGTAAGAATAAAATACTGAGCGGTTCTATCTATTGTATGAAGCATTGTAAACCTTGCAAATTCGCCATCTTTGTTGGTTTTTCTGCCTTCCAAACAGCATGTTATTTGGCAATATGTACATCTATTTTGACTGGAGAGGAAAAACAGAAATCACAGGTAGGATGGCTTTGAAACATCTTTTCCCAGATTTCTGCTGGCTATACTTATAGAAAAGGCTGCCTTAATATTTGCAGGGGGCAAAATCACATTCTTCATTAATGGGCTTCTCACTTAAATATGATTTCAACCTTTATGCTGCCTGATTAGTACTGAAACGGACATGAAGAGTGTTGTTCTGTCCACTGTTTCCAGGCTTTGAGGTCTCAATCCCGTGTGTAACACATGCTGCTCTCCTCTCACAGACAGTAACAGAAAGACTATGTTTGTGGTTCTGTTGGGGATCTCTGTTCTGGGAACCCTGACCTTTATTGTCTTGAGGAAGACTGGAATACATGAGGAGGTCCTAACTGAAGAGGAAGGAGAATCTCTACTCTCAACCCACATTATGTAAATGAAGGAAAAGTTCTGTCTCTCCACTCTGAGGCTTATTAAGTAGTAACATTGCAGAAGAACTGGTCGAGCTAATGCTATTGTAATTAGTGAGCCAGTGACATGTCTGTGGCCAGGTGTTTTGCTTGAAAATCATCTTACTACCTTGTTTTACAGATACAAACAAAGAACTACCACAGCAATGAGGGAGACCAAGTCAGAGCTAAGTGAGACCTTATTTTGATATTATCTATTTATGTAGGACTGGGTGGTTTGTTCTTGTAACATTTTTTTGTTGTTGTTCTTCACCCTAGGTTCAGTTTTGCAGCTGTTTCGTTCGAAAGCTATACTCCTCTTAAGTTGCTGTATGGCCTACAGTGGTAAATACTGAACAAATTGCTTGGAATTTTTGCAAATCACTATAAATAACCAAGCATATGACATCTAACACAGTAGCAACTGGTCTTGCTGACCCACTGTTTTCTAGGCCTGGAACTGTCTTTTTACAGTGGTGTTTATGGAACATGCATCGGGGCCACGGGGCATTTTGGAAATGATGCCAAAAGTCTCATCGGCCTCTCTGGGATTGTGGTGGGAATTGGAGAGATTATTGGTAGGTTTGTCCTGTTCCCTCCATTGAGACTGGAGCAGACACCTTTTCCTGGCTCTGTTTAACTCATGGTCCTGGCTTTGCATGGCTCATGGTCCTAGTTCCATATGGATCATGGTCCAGCCTGTGTGTGCGTCATGGTCCTGGCTAAGGCTGCACAATATCACGTCACAATTATATAGCATATGCACAATAACCATCAGGGATTTACACGACAGACATAAACATTTGTCCAGGTGCCAGTGTTTCAGCACTATACAGATGTTTGCTTACACTCACAATTTGGTAAGGAGATAAGTAGAATACCTGAAATATTAATGAGAGGTGTATTGTAATACCCAAAAATCAGTAATCTGTATCAATCCTTATGTTTAACACATGTATTGGATTTTAAACTGCAAGACGTACCACCACACCATTGCTGCCTTTGTATCTGATTATCCACAGGACCTCCACTTTCAAACGACGTTGTAGCTGTTGAGCTGTCCATTTCTTTTTTACCAAATTGTGGGTGTAAACAAATGTCCATACAGTGCCGATAAGTTGGCATCTCATCAGATGTTTATGCCCATTAGTTAAAGCTCTTTTGAATATAATCTCTTTTGATTATATCACAGTGTGATATGGTGCAGCCCTACTCCTGGCTCTATACAGCTCATGGTCTTGGCTTTATATGGTTATGGTCCTGCCTGTGTATGGCTCGTGGTCATCATTCAGCTTGCCTACATTGTATTTTTGTTGTATACACGTTTAACCTTTAGATTTAAAATTGTTTTATATAATTATATGTGACCCTAACCATGATAAGCAGATGGATGGATGGAAGTCTGGTATTAAAATGTCAGTTCTTTAAACTTCATTGTGCTAAACTAAACTGTTAACTCTGGGTATATTGTCTTGCCGTTTCCCCACAGGTGGAGGTTTGTTTGGGCTCCTGTGCAAGAACAACCGTTTCAGACGTACCTCAGTGGTCTTCTTGGGCATGGTAGTGCACTTCGTTGCCTTCTATTTGATCTTCCTGAACATCCCGAATGACGCCCCTGTGGTGTTTGAGACGAGCACGCAGCTGGAGCCCTACCTGTCTCCCAGGTATCCCACCCTAAACGGAGGGCGTCAGAGTTGGCATATTGTGGCCGGAAGCGTGGCCTGTTTGAAGCAGCATGGAAAATACTGATTGGCTTCAGACAAATCCTTTTGTGCAGTGGGCCAGAGGCATTGCTGAAACAGTGTTTTCTGTAATTGGCTCGTTCATACAATTCCCAGCAGAGTGACTAACTAAACGGGCCGTGCTCATTGCCTAGTGTGTCCATAGCCCTGCTGTGCAGCTTCCTGCTTGGTCTCGGAGACAGCTGCTTCAACACGCAGCTATACAGCATCCTGGGCTGCGTGTTTGCTGAGCAGAGTGCGCCAGCCTTCACCATCTTCAAATTCATCCAGGTAGTGCTGAGAAGCCACGTGTGCCACATGCATGCAAGGGGTGTTTCTGTCTACTTTCTTGGTACTTCAATCTGGTCCATTTAATATTTATATTTGCCAATTCCTGATCTGATCTTATAATAAACATTTAAATATATATATACATACAGTAGGCATGAGTGCATTCTACGTTTGAGTTTAAGCTTTGTGATTTTGCAGTATTTTTCTTTATAATGTTTCTGAAAGGGCATAATTAGACTCGTATTATGACGCTCTTGCTACTTCCTCTTGAAATGCATTGAAAACAATTCAGGTACAGTAGCTGTTGGGCTACTCTGAGTTTCCAATACAAAGTATTTCCACACGGCTGAACTTTGCTCAAGTCATGTGCCTCAAGCTTACTGTAGATTGTAATGGAACCTTACAAACTTTGCAACTGATGTAAACTGTGAAGATGTGGGAAATTAAATAGATCAGACTGGAATGGCCTCAATTCTGATCTTTGAAATTGGTTCATGATATTACTGAACATTACTGGTAATTTAATATCAAGAATGCCAGTTCACATACTTCAATTGTGTTACTTTGTGGGGGGGGTGGGGGGTGGGGGTGTTTAATTTATATAATGCTTGCAGTTATGTTTGATTGTGAAATCTGTGAGGTTCACAAATATAAAAAACACCCCTTTGTTCACATGTGTTCCCTTTTCCACCACACCGTTATTCCCCTTTCCCATTGTTACACCCTAACCCTAGACTAGGGCTCCTAATGAATGGTTCAAAAAGCATGAATTAAAACATGATGTATTAGTGGCGATAAGGGCATATCTTAATGACAAACTGGTGTACTATGACTATCTGACAACATGCCCGTCTGTCGTCACCACGGTAACTGCATGCCCCACTCTTGCCCTGCTCGCACCCAGTCCGTCTCGGCGGCACTGGCTTTCTTCTGCAGTGGCTACCTGCTGCTGTCCTGGCAGCTGCTCATCATGGGCCTGTTCGGCTTCATCGGGACCCTCTGCTTCTTCGTGGCAGAGAAGACACAGGCCACACCCATGGACCCCATGCAGTACTGACTTGCCTGGACAGCCTCGAACCAGCCCTGCTCATCAGTTCAGCTTCTGCCCAGTTCAGAGCGACACACTAGTAATTTACAATTTAACAGGTGTTACATTTCATTCGCAAAGAACGCTTTAAACATTTTTGTATTATAATTCTAACCACATGTGTTTTTCCTCAGGGTTATTGTTATAAGTAATTGTTTATGATAATTGTGTATGTTGATTTAGCTGAATGTCCATCAGTGTTATAGAATATTAGGTGGGCCCCAGAAGAACTGAACTTGAATCACTGTCCGTACATCTTGTGTAATAATTGTTAGTTGAACAATAAGCTGTTGATATTTAACTTTATTTGTACAGTGAGGTAAAATGGCAATAAGCTAGGGGAATGAGACAGTCAGGTATGGCTCTGTGTGCTGTTCAGGGTTACCCCTGGTGTGCCCTGCCTGGGATCCATTCCAAGTCCCTCCTGTCCAGGATGAGTAATTGAATGATATATGGAGGGATTGTTTGGCTTCATTTAGAATGACAGATAATCTAATAATGGTCTTGCCTAATTGTTAAAATAATTTTTAAATAATATATCTATCATGCTGTGTATTCATATTTCCATGATATAGTCTGATTCCCAGCTTGTTATATTGATCCTAATATTTATAACCATATTTTGGTAGAAGGCATGTTTTTCTATTTATTTAAGAATAAATATTGTCTACATTTGTTTATTTCTTTGAATAAACAATGTAATACACCTATGTATTTACACTTGTGTAGAGTGTTACACATTCACTGCAGGGAGAGTGAATCAGTACAGAGCTCGTTCCAGAATCTTACCGCAGCTTCAGACTGGTTTCCCTATTGGTGAAATCTGCTCCTGTATCCCTAGTTAGTTCTCTTAAGGTGAATATATACATGTTTTCCTCAAACCTCTCAGTTACACACTCCACCAGTATCAAAAACATATTACTGTCTTTTCACTACCTTTGCCAGATGGCCAGTCCACAGTCCTCCTCATTTGAGCCCTGGCTTTTAAACAGTAATATAACATAACATGGCCACAAGGTGGCAGTATACATTTAAGCATTTGTTGTATGACTTCTACTAAAGAGTGCATTTCATAAAATGCGACTGTATGATTGATTGTAAACAATGTCTCACCATTGCTTACAAAGTACCATAGTACTGGCAAGATGGCTCCACATAGCAGAGCCCATGCGTTGAGCATGCTTGGGAATATTGTAAATTTTGTGTTCTTTCCTATTGTTGCGTGTGTCTTTGCCCGTGTTACTTGTGAACCGTGTCCGATCCTTACGAGTCTTTAGCTCACGTGTCTTTAGGTGGGAACCTTCACTACCACAGCCTGCTGGATGCCCAAAGCGCGCTAGCAGCTCAGCTCTGGCAGCAGTCGCAGCTGCTCAGCATCTCCACTGGCGGCTGCCACCGATCCTTAGCGATTTCCTGGATGATACGGCAGAGGACTGCTTGTGGTCAGAGGCGTTTCTAGGATTTTCATTTAAGGGGGGCTCAGCCCCCATAGATGTTTAACACATATTTGTGATGACGTATCACAGCGAAACTTTT
>JABFDZ020000049.1:8878662-8891801 GCA_019775955.2 Pollimyrus isidori
CCAACCCAGCCTGTGCAGTCATTCCCGGGTTAGAGTTACAGACACACCATGACCCTCTATGATTTATAACATGGAGGGATCCATCCTTTATTCTTATTCATTGACAGGCCTCAAGTGGCCACAAGGCTATTGGCCTATAAGATCCAGTCACCGCAGGAGAAAGAAGCATTGCAGGCCTTGACAGTGAGTGTACCCCTTCATCTCCGCCTCCTTCTGCTTTACCATCAGCGCTTGTGGTGTGCCGTCGTTTACCCTTGTCACACTGACCATTGATGACACCTCAGGTGTAATATGGCATTCTTCATTGACCCTCATAGCTTTTGCATAACTAAACCAGCATTCATTGTTATTAGTGGAAAAAAACTGCTTAATACTGTCCTTATCATGACTATGCAGAAGAGAACTTCATGTAGTTTTGCTTGGTTTTGTTAAAGATAACCTTTGATTTTGTGTTTTGCTAATATTTAAATTTGTCTTTGCGTTTAATTTGTTTTGACAGAATTCTAAACTACAGTTACTTACTTAAAACCAAATCACGTTCATTGTTGTACTTTTGACTATCATTTATGTTGGAGAATGTGACTTTGTGTCATTTTTGCAGGTTTTAGAAGCTTGCATGAACAACTGTGGGAAGCAGTTTCACAAGGAGGCCGGGAAGTTCCGTTTTCTTAATGAATTAATTAAAGTTTTATCACCAAAGGTATAACTGAGCACAAAAATGACCTCTGGGACAAGGGGGATGTTGGGTCACAGGTTACCATTGCATCACTCCTACGTTCCAACTGATAGCTTGTTGTCGTTGACAGTACTTAGGCAAAATGAGCCCAGAGACAGTGAGGTTAAAGGTCACAGAAGTTCTCTATGGCTGGACTCAGTGGCTGAAAGATGAGGTCAAGATCCAGGAGGCCTACCAGATGCTAAAGAAACAAGGTCTGTAGACCACAGTAAGTTCTGTTGTCTGTTGTTTTGATAAGCACCACATGTGGTTATTATTATTTTTTTATGTTCAACACAATGGGACAGCAAAACGGTAAAAGCGAGGTAGACGGATAGAAGCGACGCGACGACTTGTTGTTTAAAGAGCTTTATAAATAAACGTGACTTGACTTCACTGGTGTGGCGTATAGCCAGTGGGGAGCTGAAAGTGGGACAGCTGAGAAGGAAATGAAATGCACGTGTCTTTGCGTGGTGTCCGCTGATACTTTTAAGTCGGCTGGTCTTGTGCAAAAAGCCAGCTTGAGATCTCAATTGAAGGTTGATTACTCATCAGTGTGTCGTGTGTCGTGTGTATAAATCGCACATTAATTGTCAGTATTTTTTCCAATTTCTTTTTTGTGTCTTTGCTACAGAACAGTGAAAAAGTCACAGACCACAGTGATATTTAAAGTTTTCTGTTTTTTGAATAGTTTCTTTCTTGTTTTTACATAGAACATGTATTACATAGAATGTAGTATGGGTTGGATCTAGGCTTATAATCTTTGTGTATTATAATGTATTTTCATGCAGTAAACTACAGATAGGGGTGACATGGTGGTGCAGTGGTTACCACTGTCACCTCACACCTCTCGAACCTGGGTTGAAGTCTCTGCCTGGGTTACATATGTGTGGAGTTTGCATGTTCTCCCCGTGTCGTCGTGGGGTTTCCTCAGGGTACTCCAGTTTCCCCCCACAGTCCCAAGATGTGCTGAAGCTGATTGGAGTTGCTAAATTGCCTATAGGTGTGCATGAATGGTGTGTGAGTGTTCCCTGCGATGGGCTGGCCCCCTGTCCAGGATTTTTCCCTGCATTGTGCCCATTGCTTCTGGGATAGGCTCCAGACCCCCCGCAACCCAGTAGGAAGCGAGTTGGGAAATGGATGGCTGGATGGATAAACTACAGATAATGTTTTTTTGATGGCTTCTACATAGTGGGCATGAAGGGAGTAATACCCTCACCTTCTATTTTACTATGTATTTGTTTTTTTTTTAATCTTAGGAATAGTGAAACAAGACCCCCCATTATCAACGGAAATTATAATGCCCCCCCCGTCTCCCAGAGCAGCGGGCTCTTTGTTTGATGACGCAGACAAAACGAAGGTGAGTGTGAGACGCCTGGCAATGATCTGAAGAGAAGACAGCTACTGAAACAGAAATAAAGTGAGTCTTTGACTTCATTTGGAATCCAGTGTGCATAACAGTGTAACCCTGTCAGTATACTGTGTGTTTTCGACTAAAAACCTATTCAGTTAAAAGCTGGACAGGGAGCGTGGTCGACATGAACAAATAGGCCAGGCCCGAGGTACAGGCCAAAGAAAAGAATACAAAGACGAGAGTGGATAAACTCCTGGTGCTTATTCTTAAAGGTGTATGAACGTTTGTATGCAAATTTATATGAAGATGCTGGAACATGTATATAAAAAAAAACCAACATAAATAAAAGAGACCCTGAAACGGTTTGCACGTCTACAAATGGCCCAGGACAGGAGGAAACAGAAAAAAGTTACATCTTGAGTTCAGATGGAAATGAAAGTTGCATTTAGTCAGTTTAAGCACTTAGTGAAATGCTTGATAAAGATACATTCTTATCTTTGTATGGAAGCACTCTTGGTTTACAGTTAACATTCAGTATTTGTTAAGCCTTTCAAATACAGTGGTACCTTGGTTCTCGAACTTAATCTAGTGAGTTTGAGAACCAGGGTACCACTGTAGTTTGTTAAACTATTTCAATAATTTAATACTTTAGTGGTTTAACATCATTGACTCATATCAACACCGTATACGCAACTCAAATCCGTGGTTGGTCATACACCTAACCTGGCCCTTCTCTGTTGCTTAGTCACTTTCAAGTTGCCCTCCTGTGCCTGAGTGTAACAAGGCTGTGCTGTTACAGCTGCTGGAGAAGCTCTTGAAGAGCCAACGCACTGACGATCTGCAGGCTGCCAACTTGCTGATAAAGAGCACCATCAAGGAGGTGAGCTGAGAATTTGCTAACAGAGGTGAGACGGGTCACATTGTGACTGCCAGCCAGACGATTTACTGTCAAGGGATCAGCACAGAGGAAACACAGGCAGTCAGTCCACAGGAAAACGGGCAATACATAAGGCGCACATGTTTGAGCACTTCTCACCCCAACAGGAGGAGGACAGATTGGAGAAGGCGAGCAGGCGGACTAGTGCCATAGAGGAAGTGAGGAGCACCACAAAGCATCTGAGGGAACTTCTGCAGAAGCACCGGAGGGCTGACCTGTCCTCTGAAGAGCAGGAAGAAATGAAGGTTTGCAGCCTTTGGTCATTTGTGAGCCGCTGACTATGATCACTCACATTCTAGTTGTGTGTTACTATTAGAACAAATGGACAAAAGGAATAAAAGTGGGTAAAATTGGGGAAGAGTTAATCAAAATTGAGGATTAAAAGCAACACTGTTGTTCTAACCTTGTGGAGGCAGCCTTCCTATGGGCAGAACGAATGTCAAAAAAAACAAACTGTGGCCTGCCTATCTCTATCTCTGTTTACACTTCATCTTACTAGTGCTGTAATGAGTGCGACAGAATGAATAGATGAGTTAAAAAGTAAATAAAGTTGACCTCTGAAGTGACAGGCAAGGTAGGTAAAGCACCTAAATACTACAAAGGTTTTAAAGTTAGTCATGCTTTACCATGATAAAAAAAACAGGGAAGTCATACAGTGAGGTCCAGCAGGTGATGTGATAAACATTACTGACTGTGAGATTTGGGCTGATATCTGCCTTGTGTAACACAGAACCTGTTCAAGAGCTGCGACAAGATGAGGCCGACATTGTTCCGACTGGCCAGTGACACAGTGGACGATGAGGCTGCACTTGGTAATCAACAGGCTACCTTTGTTTAGCCAGTTAAATAACGTTTGCAGTCAACACTTTCAATCAAATCAAACAACTTTTGAAAACTGATTCTATTTGGCTTGCATGTATGTTCAGAATTTTTATTATGGTGTTTTTTTTTCCGTTTTTTCTTCCAAGCTGAAATCCTGCAGGCTAATGACAAGCTGATTTTCACTGTTAATTTGTATCATGAAGAGGCGGGAAGTACACGAGCTAACAGCACAGGAGAACACCCCAAAAAAATGACAGGTATGACAGTCTGCCAAGCTTTTGGGAGGGAGATAAACCCTCAGTGTAGTTTAACAGTAATTAACGTGATTTCCATTATTTAGTCATTTTATTGAATGGTATTTTTAAAGTGACATTGACACCATTTCCTTTGTCTGTGACAGGCATCATGAACACCAAAGAGACAAAGACGTACCACCTCATAGACCTGTCAGCACTAGACATTGCCCAGCCTGATAACGAGCCAGCACCCGTCAGTGGACTGGGCAACAATGGCCTGTCCCTGCTAGACCAGCAGCTTCTGGAGTTGGGTGTGTGACCCTGCCCTGCCTCACTTGCCTTTTCTCATCTCTATCAGTGTGTGGGAAATGGTACTGGCTGTATTACCCCCTTCCATCCCTCACCACATTCTCTCCTACGCATCTCTACTAGCATGTGGGGGCAGATGTTGTGCATGTAGCCCTGCCCTGCCTCATTCACACTCATGTGTGTCTCTTGGCGTGTCATATAGCTCTTGCATAACTAAACCAGCATGCATTGTTATTGGTGGAAAAAAAGCATGACTGACGAGCAGAGGCTACCCTGGAGCAGTGTGGTTTTGTCTGTGAGCCAGCCAATAACAACACGCACACCCGTATGGCTCACTGAGTGGGAAATCGGCAGTCAGTTATTTTCATTTCATTTCATTTTTAAAGTTGTGCGTCAGGTGTGAGCAATTATTGCTGATGATCGGGAAGAATACAAACATGTTGAAACATACAGTACAGGTTGTGGGGCATTAACAGCACATAGGCTGCAAGAAGCATTACTGGTTTCAGGTTAACCCATGATCTAGTTTATATGTATTTCACTGCCCCTTTTCACTCAGAGAAACCATTTCGACATTTTATAAGTGGATTTTTCACTAGAGAATTTCACACCCTGCAACTCGCGTGATCCACTGTGTTCTCAGCAACGATGTATCATTTCATGGGATATTATGGTTGATCTGAGATTGGTTCCCCATGTCTCCTGTCTGCAGGATTAAGTGACTCCCCTCCAGAAATGAATAATGGTACCACGCAGCTGCCTCAGGTTAGTTTTCAAACACAACAAAGTTATTTTCAGATTGGCGCTATGATGTTAGATGTTGAGCGTAAATGCAGCATCATTCCAATGGGGTTTTTTAGCTCCCTTTTGAGCGTGATCAGAATTGTGACTCCCCTTACCGGCCTGCTGTTCCTCAGCCTTGGAGATGTGATGAACTTTGTGGCCTGGGAGACGTTACCACACGCATGGTGACAGGGAGCAGCATGCTAAGGGCTCGAGGCTGCTCTGGGAATGGAGGACTGGAGTTAAGGAGAGATTCCACCCTGGGATCCTGCACGACTTCTCCTCAGCATGGCTGGTAAGGGACCTTTTGGTGGAAGCTCTCAACTCACAATGTGTCTCCTGTGTTGCATCCAAACCTTTAACGCACAAAACTGCTTTACAAAGTATTTCAGTGGTAAGTTCTTCTCAAATACATTTTTACAGGTACTTGTGTAATAGTTGTCATATTTTTTTTTCTTGACTTCAGGCCTGTTCTTCAGTCTACACCAGCTTTGGGCAGCATCCAGAGCCAGCCAAGCATTTTTCCAGAATCATTATCCAACGTCTTTGTCCCTCTAGAGTCGATAAAGCCCAGTAAGTGATACACTGCCAGAGCATGTGAGTGGAGCGGAGCTTGGGTGAGGAGCGGAGCTTGGGTGAGGAGCGGAGCTTGGGTGAGGAGCGGAGCCGGCCAAATTTGGTTAAAGCGCAGAGTGGTTTTATAATTAAGACTGGAGCGGCCCCTCCGTCTCGCTCCAATTTCGCTCCGATGCCGCTCACACTATGATTGCGAGGCGTGTCCAAATCTACCCAGAATTCATCTGTACAATTATCAAGACTGTTACACAAATTGGCCAAGATGGAATTTGCAAAGTATTTCACAAAGGAAACTGATAGATAATACAAGTGTACTATTCTTATCAAACATATAGATGACAATAATGCAGAGCAAGAACATCAATGTAGTGAAATAATGTAGTTTCAGTGAGTAAAGATTCACTTTTGAATCACTTTTTTCAGAAACATGAGTGTGCTACCCGAACAGGCGGAAGCCAGAGCAAAACACGAGCAGGTTTTTGTGGTTGTAATATATCAAATCTATAATTAAAGTAAAAAGCCTATAAAGTAATTATTGGTAATCAAATCAATTTGTTTTGTCATTCAAAGTACGTCTAATAGGATTTTTTTTTTATTTCACATAATGCTGTCTGAAATTTTATAGACGCAGCAGCATCAACAGGAAAAAAAGAGGAATTTAAAACTTGCCTGTATATTCCTAAGGCTATTAAGCCCACCGATTCCTTTATTTTTAAGCCTATTTTTGTGTGGCAGACCCAACGGCCTCCTGAGCAAGGAGCGAAAATTCTCACCGCTTCACTCTGCTCACATGCTCTGTATACTACCATGTCTTTAAAAAGACATTTGGTTGTTGTGCTCTTGCACTGTGTTATGGCTTTTTCAACAGCGTAGCTAAGTGTCCACAATGGAAACAGCACATTGGTGTTGGTTGAAGGGAAGTTTCCTGGTTGTCAATGATAATTTAACACCAAAGGGCTTTAATTTTAAGTGTTTTAATTAAGTGTTATCTTACAGAAAAGAACCATTGATTCCCAAGCAGATATCTTGGCCCCCATCTTGAAGTGCTTCAAAGCTGCTGTTCCACGTTTCTTGACCCAGCTCATAGAGCATGAAGGAGCACATTCTGCAAAGTGATACAGTGTGTTTCTGCGCGGCAGGTGCTGCTGCTCCTGTCACGCTCCATGACAAGGATGGCATACGAGTGACGCTGCACCTGGCCAGGGACTCACCGCTGGGGCGCCCGGATGTCATCGTCATGGTGATCTCCATGTTGAACACTTCGCCACATGTTGTCAGGGATGTTGTTTTCCTAGCTGCGGTACCAAAGGTATCAATCGCCAGGGTTTGACATACTTCACTGAATCTTTCTTTAGACAAACCATTACTAAACTTTGATATTCCCGTTTATATCCTGATAGTTTTATTATAAATGTTTTATGTTAAATGATAAAATCCTGCTTCTCTGTCCTCCATCCCACCTGCCCAACCCTGTAGACCATGACTGTGAAACTGCAGTCAGCCTCTGGGACACAGCTTCCAGCCTACAATCCCCTGCTGCCCCCGACCTCCATATCCCAGGTCCTGCTTCTCTCCAACCCACTCAAAGTGAGTTAGCCTGACTCCCAGTCGACACTTGGCTGCGGACCATTAAGCCAGGAAATATGCCAAACTCGGAGCACTGCAAGGAAATAGTCATTCCAAATCATTAACGAGATGAGTGGGAAGGCTAGTGCACAAGTTTTAAATTATGACAGACTTGGTGATCTAATGACCTTTATCAGAAACCAGTTATCAGAATGAAGCATCTTTCTTTTGTTTTTATTTCTTCTAATGTTGTATTCTGCCAGATCTTTAGTGTGCAAATGCCAACTATTGGTAGTAATGGGTGTGTTTTCAGTCCACTTGTCGTTACATTGGTATTGACCATGATGGGTTATCCAGTCCGGGATCAGAGAGGGGGGAGAGACTGGGACCTACCCCAACATAAATAATGAATAAATTGGTAAATCTAACTTTGAATTGAATGTCACTGTGCATTTAATGTACTTATTATTCTTAATAATTTTACTTTTCAGCTTCTGATTGAATCAGTTTAGTTAGTCTAGGCCAGTCTTTCCCAATCGGGGCCTCTGGGACCCTCAGACAGTCCACATTTCTTCTCCCTGCCAGACAGTCCATACTTTTGCTCAGTCCCACATCCCTACTGGGGTGGACTGGGTAGAGAAATACTGGTCTACACCCTTTCATTGGAATAGCAGTTCACTCTGTTCATCATGGTGTCTTTTGGGCCGTGGCACATTGGATAATGTGAAGGCCACAGTTGACCTTGTGTTCGGTGTTTCTCAGGCTAAGGTGCGATTACGGTACAAGCTGGAGTTCCTTCACGAAGAGCAGAAAACCACAGAGCTTGGAGAAGTGGACGGCTTCTACTGAACATGCCTAGAACAACGCAAACGAGGATGCTGGGAGCTATGACCATGTGACAGGGCGGTCTGGAAGTTATATGGAGGGTTTTAGCCTGCTGCCTTTATTTATTTCAAAGTTTTATAGTGACTTTACTTTATTTAGGGCTTGACCCTTTCAGTGCCAAAAAACATGCCATCTGTAACTAACAGGCCTCTTGAGGTTGTCAGTGGTGATCTCCCATGAACTAAACTAGGGGTTTAAGCATATCATAGTGGCTTTTTTCAGTATCATCACGTGCTAGATTTTAATGATCTATTTGAAGTATATGTGATTATAAATGAGCTAAAGAGAACTGGCCATAATGGTTCCTAATCTTTTTGAACCATTTACATTATTTTATAATGTTGAACAGATTATTTGGATTTTTATGGACTGGAAAATGTATTCTTTCTTTGGCCTGCTCGCAGTTTGACATTGCTTGGGGGAATTGAAGACATTCTTTATCGCTCAGTTCTTCCGCCAATCCTGCACATTTGTTTCCTTGGAAAATGCAACCTCCTTAGAGAGAAATCATTATGGTGACCAAGGCTGTTGGAAGGATAATATGGCCACTGCTGCATCTTCTACTGCAGCTGTTTTATTTTTAAAAAAAAAAAAAAACCTTAACATTTTTTTTCCTTGGTTAATAACCAGCCAGCATTGACTCATTGTGTTTTGGAAGCATCCTAATTCTGACCTAATTACTTTCTTATGAAGCATTAAAGTCCCTTTTTATTATGATATGGTTGTTTTTGAGAACTAAGTTTGCTGGATCATCTGAAAAATATGTACATCTTAAGGAGAACAATCGTTAAATGAATATTGCATTGCATGGTAGCGAGGAGTTTGTTCTCCACGACATCTAATAAATTTGAAAAATATATTTCCACAAAATTGGCCTCTAATACACTAATAAACATTCAAACATCTGCCACTGTGTTTCTCCACTTAAACATCTTCCGCAGCGTCATGCACTAATACTTACCAGATGGGTTTGTTAACTGATATTTGTGAGATAGGGCCTTTAGGTAACCAGGAACAGTGTTTTTGTTCCCTAGCAGTTAAACATCTGTCACCCTATTCTGCTGTATGGACGGGCTGAGATTTTCCTGCGGCAATGAGAGTTATAGCTGGGGGAGCAATGGGTCATAAGCCACAGCAGCAGTACAGGCAAACACATACCTTCCAAACACAGTGCTAACGTGAGGCCTGGGGACTTTCAGTGATGCACTGGGCAGGGACTCCTGACTCTGCCACACTGCTTCTTGTTCATCACTGACTGAGGCACTTCATTGCCTAATGAGAAGCATTAATATTAACAACTCCACAGCAAAACAGTTCTGTTGCTGCAAAATGGAGACGGGACATGGATCATTGCAGGGAGAGTTGTGATTTAAGCCGTTAAATCATTTTCTGGTTTGCCATGGAAGGATGACCTCTGACATGTGATTCTCTTATGTTTCTTGACAGATCTGTGTGATGTTCTGCTTAGTTTGGCCTTGCTGCTGTTCAGATATCATTCAGCTTCAGGCAAATTCCCCCTTTTACACTGGATGTCAAATAGTGTCAAATAGTGCAAACTGTAATGAATGTATACTTGAATAGAGAGCCGTAAAGATTAGTGTTCACAGTCTACCTATAAAATAAAAAAAGAATTTAAAAACCCTACCCACAACAACCAAAATATGCCAAAATTGTAAAACGAATTTAATTAAAGTGTTAATAATTTAATAATTTTAATAATTATATCATCAATCTGCTCCTATTCGTTATCACATATTTTCACTCACCACCAGTGTATTATGAGCAGGATCAAAAAATTCTGATATCACTTCTAGCTGTGGTTAAGCAGTAGTCCGGGTATTAGTCACTAGTCTCATAATGTACTGTGTAAATACTTTACCTGTATAATTAGTGGTAGTGTTGAGACTGTGTGTATGTGCTCTACAATGAGCTGGAATCCCTGTCAGGGTTCAGCCAGGAAGAAGGTCTGTCCCCACAGAAACCCTGACCAAGATATGCGGTTGGAAGATAGTATATATCCTTCTATGTAACTGATGTTAAATGTAATTACCTGAACCCACTGGGTTCAGAGTTGCATTATTAGTACTGGAAAGTACCATTTGGGGGATGTGCTTGCTGGTGAGCATTAGGAAAGGAATCCTTGATCAGTGATATGGTTAGACCTTTTGTTTTCAAAACTTAACCTGTGAAAAGAAAATCTTTGTAAGCCCATTCCTCAATTTTTTAAACTGGAATTTCTCTTGATGCACAAATGATCATATTATATATAGAAATTTGAAAGTATTTTTAGCACATTTGGTATATTATGAGTAGATGCAATGTAATAGAAAAAAGCACGACGGTTGGAAAAGCTGAAGGTGAAAGAAGAGCTATCGAGGAGCCAACACGACATTAAGGAGATATTCTGACTATATGGTCACCCAGAATGAAACATCACACTGAGGATTCATAATGATGATAACAACAATGAACCAATTATAGACACATCTGTCTGCTGTCTTTATGGTCACCATGAATTGGCACTCAAATCAAAGACCCCTAACAACAGGGACGCCGCTAACGGGGGGAAAGTTGGGACAATTCTAAGGACCCAAGCCCTTTTGGGGCCCCCAGAGATCTGCTTTATTAATAATAACACTACCTAGGGGGGCCCAACCTCATATTTTGTCATAGGGCCCAAAATTGCTAGCGTGCCCCTGCCTAGCAATAATAATAAAATAATACAAATGATAATAATGTTAAACTTTACGGATAAATCTGTCTGCTGTTTATGGAATGGAAAGAGAGCCTGAGCTGAGATTAAAGGTTAAGGTATCCATTGATTCATGGTGAGCCTGAAGTCTATCCCAGCAAACTTCCCAGCCTGTTGCGGCACATTCACACACTTCGGGGAAATCGAGGAAGTAGTTTGCATAACCGCAGGCTTTTACACTGAGTAGGGAGCTGTAGTGCCCAAAGGACAGCTGCACGCAGAGACCATGCAAAACTCCCATGCTACCTAAAATTACATTATCCTAAAATATAAACAGTTCTTGTCCTAAATGCAAACAGGAAATGTGTCATTATGGAAATAGTGTTGTTTTTCAACATCTCCCTTATAGCCATTATGTTTCGCCTGCTGAAACTGAATCAGTCAATCCAGGAACATGGGCATCTAGATTGTGGTGATTTCCCTGTAAGCCTATCAGTATTTTCCATGAATGTCCCATATGTAATTTAATCCAGCCCCAGGCTTTGCCTCCAACGAATTAGCAGCACAATTCTATCATGTCTCAGTTTACCTGCCATGCCTCAACACGTCTAATGAGACTATACATCGCTATTACGTAATCAAGGTAACATCTTTGTTTACTGTAATATAAAATGATGGCAACAGTACAAAAAGAGTAATATTAATAAAACCCCAGGGTTTTACACTGATTGTATAAACATTTTTTAAATTTAAAATCACTTCCATGTCATGGACTCATTTATTGACTCTACACTTTTTCTATCAGGCCAAAATGTCACTGGACAGAGCTGCAAACAGCACGAAATACTACATTGAAGGTCTTCACTGCAAGAAAAGGAGCCAACTAAGGTGGTTCTGACATCTGCCTAGGATGCCTCCTGGACTAATCCTTGGGGAGTTACTTCAGGCATACCCAACTGAGAGGAGACCCCAGGGCAGACTCAGGACATGCTGGAGCAATTATATCTCTCAGCTGACCTGTAAGCAACTGTGTGTTCCACCAGAGATGCTGGAGGAGGTGGCTGGGGACAGGGAGGTCTGGGTATCCCTGCTCAGACTGCTGTGACCCAGTCCCAGATAAATGGTGGAGAATGGATGGATGGATAGGTGGATCAATCAATCAATAAAAACTTTATTTGTCCCCGAGGGGCAATTTGAGGGCATGTACAGTCGTGTTGAAGATGAACCCGACCATACATATACGGACATCACAGTGGGGGTAGACCGGTCAGGAAGACAGCCACTCTACAAGCCAATTGGTCGACCGCACGAGCAGCGACCCGGAAGTGGAAGAACAGAGAACAAGAATTACGTGAGGTGTGAAGAGGCGAATAAAAAAACAGCCCCCAGACTGTACTCCAGTACGGAGTAGGAACAGAAAAAAACACCTCAGCAACGTAAGCACATAGTCAATACACCTTACAACATAAAAAGTTGTGACTTGCAACAGGGGAGGGAATGGGGAGGTGATGTTATCAAATCTGCGGTCAATAGTCACAATGATGTTGTCCAATTTGCAATCTATAGTCTGAGTTCCAACAGCTCTGCCATCCCGGCCAGCCTTGTGGAGCTTTGAGCGGCTGTCACCGTTTTCTTCAATTTTCGATAAACCAGGGCAATGCCTAGTCCAATCAGCATCAGACCTGTAATCATGGTTCCGAATAGGTAAATATCTTCTATGTCCTCCACGGACAGAGCTGCCAGACACACGACCCTCCACTTCTCCCATCCGTCCATCGTGTAGCCAGCTGCGTACATCCCTGCAGGACAGTCAGGTTCCCCTGAACCTGGGCTTCTCGTCGAGAAGATGGTGTCAATCGCGTTGAGAGACCAGTCGATCAAATCCATGATTTTCTTGGTTTTGAAGCGCAGGGCTGAGAGAGTCTCTCAAGTATATGCCAGTAGACTAGATGAGACGAGAAGAGAGGAGCAAAGCAGGGAAGATAAGGGGAGGGAGAGGGAGAGAAGGGCGTCTGCCTCCGCTGAGTGCCAAGAGATGATGGATAGGTGGACCAGACTAAGTCCCAGGACATTAATAAAGCTCAGATTCAGCCAGATAAGGCTCAAATGTGAAGTTGCAGAATAATTATTTCAGCCTGATCTTCAATGCCATTATACCAGATCTGCAACACATCACAATGCCACTATGGCTTTGCGGGGGGGGGGGGGGGGGGGGGGGGGGGGGGGGGGGGGGGGGGGGGGGGGGGGGGGGGGGGGGGGGGGGG
>JABFDZ020000049.1:8897677-8908382 GCA_019775955.2 Pollimyrus isidori
AAAATGTCTAAAAGTCTCGTCTCGTCTCGTTCTCGTGAACCCAGTATCTCGTCTCGTCTCTTGGGAAAAGCATCTCGCAACACCCCTAACAGAAATGCACCTAGTGCTCTTGGAGAAAATTTTGGGGTAAAGAGGTCGCACATGGGCCTAACAGAATTATATGCTATACACACACACACACGCGCCATGGGATTTGAACCAGCAACTTTCCAATAACAGGCACAACTCTCAGAGCCCATGCCCTGACCCAAGACCGTGGGGTTAGCTGCTAAAGATGTCATTCGTACCTTATGTATACAGAAATACAGATATTGTCTCAGATGCAAAGCAGAACAACATAGCATAACCAGTGGGATGGAGGGCGTGGTCGTCATATTCTTACCTCAGCAGGCACCAATACAGAAAAGAGAAGATGACGATGAGGGACACACACAGACTGGGGATGATGATTTCCTGAATCCTTTCAGCTGACAAAGCTATGGAGGCCACAAACATTTTACAACAACAGTGAGAAAGGTAGCTAGTTCCCTACTGTACATTTCGCAAAGACACTCATGTTTTACAAATACTAAATTCTGCAGCAGGCATAAACAACAATCTACATTTTAAAGCAGTAATACAGACAGGAAAATACAACAAAATAAAGTGATTAATCTATACACTGATTATAGTTTCCATGGGAGAGACATTTCCTTGTTATTATTTGACTTACGTTCAGTCCACTCTCTCTCATGGCTCCAGTCACTGAAGTCAGTCTTGTAACGAGACGAAAACGATCTCACCCTCACCACATAAACAGCGCCTTGCTCGAGTGTGCTGCTTAGTATTTCAAAATTTTTCCTGGATGTATTGGTAATTTTCTACAGCAAAAGGGCATCAGTTAACATTTGTTTACTTAGCTGAATTGTTTTGCAGAATCGGGTATGTCTACATGGACTAATTGAAGTAAACATGAATTCTACTTTTTTGTAATGAAGGGCACAAGACCATTCTGAATCACTGTCGATGTAAGGCTACGTTCGCACTGCCATGCTGAAGTGACTCAAATTGGATTTTTTGCCTTAATGTGACACAGATCTGATCTTTTCAAATCAGATTTGTGTCACTTTCATATGTGGTACTTAATCTGATACGTATCCGATTGGCGGGCATGAGACCTGAATGCGAAGGCTCAGATCAAAATTCATGTGGCTTTTTGCTTATACGTGTGCACTGACATCAGCCTGCACCGACAGCGCAGGAAAAATGGAGGAGAGCTGTGATAACAGTCAGTGGAAGGATGGAGAAGGTGGGGATTTAATTAATATTTGTGGTAATGAATCTGTTCAAGCTAAACTGGAAAGAACCTATTGTCATGGCTGCACAACGTGCCAATTTTATGACCAGCTTTTTACCCGTGTAAAAACATGCATGTCGTTTCGGAGGACCGATGCGTTCACATTGCAGTCAGATACAGGTCACTTGTACTTATGAATGTGAACTGTCAACATAGACAAATCTGATCTGAGCAAAAAATCGGAATTGAACGATATGGTTGGCAGTGTGAACGTAGCCTAAGATCCACGCAAGTACGGTACTCTTATGAAACAACGTACAGCAGTGTATCTGTTGAGGTGGAATTACAATAATGCGGAATATTATTTTTAAATAGCAATATTAATAACTGAATCTTCAGCTGTGGCATTTGTGGGTCAGCACTGGGAAGCAGAAGCTCTGGCTGCACTACCTTGTCTTCCTCTCCTTTCTTTTTGTAGCAAACCTGATACATCAAGTCCCGTGACAATAATGACTCCATTCCATATTTTGACTTCCACATAACATCATAATTCCCATTTTCTTGCCGCATAAACGAAATTATTTCAGGAGCAATTGGCTTGACTGCAGAAGACAGGGTGAAAAATATTATGGTCATTAGCTGTTAAAAAAGTTGACTTGACTGTATAACACCATCCTTTCTAACGTTACAATTCATTACAATTCCTTGCATTTAATAATGACAAACAGCATTAGATGGAATATCACATATCGCAATCAAATGCCACATCAGTCACATATTATACAAAACAGGCAGCTATGTCAAGTATACAGCATTTTAAAAATGTAACAAGTACAAAAACAACAACAAAATTGGGCTTAATTCAATTTTGACTGCATGCCAGCACTCAAATAAAGCTTCAGATTTAACTTACTGTGGGATGATGGAGTGATTTGCTTTGAATAGATTGACTTATTTCCTTCCAGTAAATCCAACTTATATTCTTCCTCAGCGATAAACTGACGCATCTGTACCGTGCAGCTACACATCCCTGCCATGTTATTCTTGAAAGGACACTTGAAACTTTCACTATGTAAAAAAAAATAGACATGTGGATTTGATCAAATTTTAGGTGCATGTGAAACAGAGCGAGAGAAAAAAACAAAGCGCACACACTCAAATCTAAGATGTTTATTAAAGTAGAAAACTAAAGAGGCTGCAGTTTGAGATAAATTAGAGGTATGTCTAGACAGGACAGTGACTCAGGGGGCCACACTGTTCTTTGAGACCCCCGGGGTTGTATGTTTGAATCTCATTGCTGCTCTGTATGGAGTTTGCATGTTGTCCTTGTCATGTACTTTCCTCCCACAGTCCAAAAACACGCAGTTAGGCTAAGGGGTGTCTCTAATTCGTCTGTGGAGTATGAATATCAATATGTGCCCTGCGATGGACTGGCATCCCGTCCAGGGTGTAGCCCAGCCTCGGGCTCTGTGTGCTTGGAATGGACTGCAGACCTCCCCACAACCCTGGCCAGGTTTAGCACTTAAAGTTGAGGCTCTTATTCAGTACAGGCTAACAGTGAGCCTGGGGCCGACCCAGGAAGTACAGCACACAAGTCAGGGGCCGTCCTATCCCAGGGGACTCCCACAGAGGAACTAGGGTGGGAATAAAAGCCATATGGCTGGAAGTATGAAGTCACAGTGCCACCATGTCCTTACTCTACAGAATGTTGAAAACATTTCGAAAGTGTCTGAAAACAAACCATATTTGTCTTGTAAAACTCACCTATCTTCAAGTTTAAATTCAGCGGTATATATGCTACAGTTTGAGGTTTTGGGGGAATCCAGCGTGCAATTCATTGTTGTTATATAGTCATTTTTGCATGAAAGCAGTGGTTCTGTTGCAGGAACAAAATGAAAATCAATCAAACATAATTTCCCCAGCTCAAATGTTTATTATTATTATTGTTAATAATAATAATAATAATAATAATAATAATATTGTGCTTGTTGCTGTCATAAGAATGAATTAATAACTGTGACAGGAACACAGCGCAAGAGAAACATCACCAATAACTGTTTAGAGAATTAAATATTAACTTTATTTTTATGTATTTTTATCCATATGTTTATATATTTTGCTTCTTAATAATTATAGAATACTTATAATATAAAATAAAAGTCCTTCTCAATCGGGAACCCTTCACCGTTCCTGTAATATAGCACATTCACAAAACCATATAAAACAAACTTGACTTATTCTTTCCCCAATATTAGTAACCACAAAGTGTTCCGATTGTTCCAGGCAATCTTCAAGACTTGAAGAAGTGCACGACTTAAATATGTAAACCGAAAACAAACTACTGCAATACTGCATTGTGCAATGAGAGCAAGCAAAACACATGGTAGCCTATGCAGACGAAAGAAAAAAAGCAACATAAATGATGACGACGATAATAAAAATGTATTAACTTACCAAAAGAAAAGGTAGAAATTAATCCCGCGATGAATAGCAGAACAAATAGGCTCGTTTCTGACATATTGATATCTGTCTTTCAACCCAAGTAAAATGCTGGGGGTAAACAATCTGACGTAGTTAGATCCTTAACATAACCACTTTCGATTGCACATCTTATCAAGGAAGAAATTGGAATTACGAAACTCAATTTCCCTGAATTTTTTTTCCTGTAAAAAATAACTATGGTTTCTACGACATATTTTACATCCTTAAAAATTACTCCGGTACATGAGAAAAGTTAACATATCTAAGAACATATTATCGTCAGAACGGTTAGAAGCACACCACAAATAGTAATACTTTCATATTTATATTTCATCTATTTAAATCCAGACACAATAAGAACACTTTTTTAAAAAATAAAATAACCTTAAATGGTTATGTTGCGCCTACATAAAACAGACACCTACATTTCAAATGCGTCTTGACAAAATATACATAATTTATGATTTCCGCAGCTTGTTCACGAAGCTCTTTACACGCAACATTCTGAAGTTCCACTGAAGTTCAGCGAGCCTTGCGTTGAGATGGTGGGAGGATCCTGGGCCATTACGGGAATCTCTGTTTCACAAGGTTGACGCCCATGAAGTAGGCTACACATTGAGGAACATGTCAGGGATCAAAGAAAAAGCCATAGGATCTGGTAGTACGCTACAATACCAGAAGTAACTAATGCTAACAAAATAGTCTTAATACATCCATAGTATCTTGCCTTTATTAAAGTACAGTAAATAAAAATTAAACTGGCATCGATCAAACGTGCTTGTTAGAGACTTTTAAAACATTGTATCGGAGTTACTGGGACGTATTTCCTATTAGTATCGTGGCTATGATTCAGGAAGACCTGCTCAGGTTCATATGACTCATCCTGGTCCGGCAGGCACAGGTGAAGGGAAAGCAGGAGGCATATACAGGGATTTGGGGGGAGGGGAACATGGGCTTGATTCGCACGACACGACCCCACAAAACGACACGCAAGAAATGCTCAATGCCCTGGGACCAGCTCAGGTAGAAGCTATAACACATATAACAAGCAGGACGGAGCTATCAAGCAGGGCAATTACCATTTACCACTACGAGGGGATACACTATGCGCGAGTAAGGTTAGCACAAAGAGTTTTAGTTTGTGTTCTTTTTGCTTAATATAAAAACCGATTTAAATATTCAGCAAAGATGTGGCGTACGATTATTTTACTTTGGAATGAAAAGAAACAATCCATCAGCTCAGTTTGGGTCTGCATAACCTGAAATCAAAGATAAATAAATAATAAAATACAATACGTAAACTTCATTCCTATACCGCACGTTTGTCAATACCCTTTGTCCCTTAGGTATATATCATGCGTTGTTTCAAGGTAACCCAGAAACATCAGCGATATCTAAAACAATTATATTTTACAATTTATAAGCGTTTAAATAACTGAATAATAAACGAATAGATATTATAGATATACAGACTTTTTTCTAGCTAAAATGCAAGGACATTTTAAAATGAAAAAGTATAAAACCATACAAAATTGGGGATAGACCGGTCCTGATCGATGGCGTTTTGTGTTTATTGTCAGTCATTGGTTGGTATAGTGAGCTGTGTGAACGTGGTTTAAGTGGAAATAACTTTTAACATAGACATATTGAATTGACTCAAATTTATTTACTTAGCTTTGCGCAAATAGGGCAATGTTCAAAATTATGAATATAAGCGGAAAATGAATTTGCAAGTTGAATTTATCCGAAGACTGTACTTAATTATGCTAAACATTTAGATTTCTGTCTGTTTTCTAGTTAGTGTGTCCAAGTTACAATGAATTCACTGATATACTGCCTTACGCAATAAACTGTGGTTTAGGATCATGTTTTTTTATTATTATGAGTATTATTTGATATGTTAATGCAACGACTGTTAAGGTTTGATTGTATCTAATAAATACATTTTTCAAAAAGCTCTGTGAACAAAGGCTAGTGTCGTATAACCGACCAGATGGTTATGAATCTGTCCATTTCCAGACATAGAACTGAAGAACACTTCATACTGGACTGCCGGGAAGCAGTCTGAATATATCAAAGCGAAAAGGTTGTCAGCCATATCTGTAGGGGGCAGTAGCGCACATGGAAGGTTTCAGTCTCACCATTTACTATATTTACACAAGGAAGACTGAGCGGTAGGTCTGAGAATGCATTACTATCTTTAAATCCTTACATTTTCAAAAGTCGTGGACTGGTCTTGGTAAGATTTAGTTTTAGAGATATGCTAATATACTGGAAACCACCGATGTAGCGGAAAGTTACATCGGTTGGTAAAATAGTTTTAAAAGGCCCCTTTAGCACAGAAGATGCTAATACACTAAATACGTATATCTTTTAGTAGATACATAGTTCACAACGATAATGTACCTGTTGAATTATCTTGATATGAAAAGCATAATTTATTTTATGTAGGCCTTTATTTCCAGTAGTGTACCTTCGGAGGTTTTCATTTCGGGTTTCCATTACGTTTACCTAGCCGTCCTTAATCTCACATACTCCACTGTTTTTTTCAGTTGCAGTTCTTTAGAGGCGCGAAATCATGGCCGGAAGTTTGTCAGACAGTCACCGCAGGTTCCTGCAGTCCCTGATGTGTAATGGTATCATTGACCGGTCCAAAGCCATCGCACTGCATCGGAATTGCTGCGAGGTGCACAATAGTAAGAAAAATACATCGCATTCTCAGTCTCCGACCATCTCCGTGTATAATATACCAAGGTTCCCAGCCTTGGTCTGCTGGCTGGAGTGAGATTTTCAATTCGAGATTGCAATCTGATTGCGACTATCAGACATGCATTCAGCATGTACATCAAGAAGATCAAAATATACCTGTCCGGCCTTCCTTCTTATAGCCCATTTAGGCTTGGCCCCCTCATTTGGTATTATTCCAGCTATATGATTGTATCATTTTTTAACTTTGTTCTACTTTGTGATAGTATGGGTATCTCCCCCCCATCTCATCATGGTAAACACTTCCCTTTCTCAAGGGCTAAAGATATTCAAGGACAGTCTGCATTTGTGTGCCTGTCTTCTTTCTCCGTCTTGTTCAGGTGTTAGTGATATCCTTTATAAGATCTGTTCACAAGCGGCTAAGCTTTTGTAGGGGGCATGATTTTAATTAATGAGAACTCACTTTTTATACTAGTGTGCCCTTCGTGTGCATACAATAATTAGGTAAATGTCTGATAAATGTGCTACTTATTCTCTCTCCACTGGGACCTAAAAGTTGTGCTCATACACTCTATGATATAAAGTAATATTTTTTTTCTGTGTTCAAAAATATAATTTCACCTATTTTGTTATAGCCATATGATATATTCTTAGATCTGTATCTTATTATTATATGTATAAATTAGCATCAGTTTCCTTGACTTTTAATATTGTATAGGGGTTTTAAAAAAATTATATTTGATCTTAAGCACAGCTCTCTTAACTCTTTGTTAATGAAGCACATTACACACGCGATGGACTGGATCAATTTATTGATCTCATCAACTCTCATCTGGAACCACTGTTCATGCAGATCCGGAAATCTGTGTCTGAAGAAGATGGCCTTCAGTATTATGCTCTGGTTAGTTGCGGCAGGTGGGCATTTGCCTGTCTGAATAATTTCTTAAGAGCTGTTCATATGAATGTAATAAACATTTAAATTTAAGAAGAAAAATTGTTGCAGAGAATCATGATCTAAATTTGAAGCAAAACAATTACGATTCACAAACTAGTTGTACTCTATTTCTAAATGTTAAACTTCAGCATGTTTTATGTCCTTTCATCATATTTTATATTTGCTCACAAATCTCTTTACAAGGCTAGATTGGGAATTTGTGATAGAAGTACAAGTCTGTTTGCTATAAAGAACATAGTGTCTCAGATTGAGTTTCACTTCCATATTTGAATTTGATAATTGTTATTCTTTATTAATGGTATTTTATTCAGTTAAATATGCTTCAGTGGCTTGACTAACATTACTAAAGCCTCAGTGACACTTATCACCGGAGTACTGATGGCATTTAAGAGTAAAGAAAGCTGCACTGCATAGTGTCCGAGTCCCAGCTCAGTAAAGTAAGCTTCACTGCATAGTGTCCGAGTCCCAGCTCAGTAAAGTAAGCTGCACTGCATAGTGTCCGAGTCCCAGCTCAGTAAAGTAAGCTGCACTGCAGAGTGTCCGAGTCCCAGCTCAGTAAAGTAAGCTGCACTGCAGAGTGTCCGAGTCCCAGCTCAGTGAAGTAAGCTGCACTGCAGAGTGTCTGAGTCCCAGCTCAGTAAAGTAAGCTGCACTGCAGAGTGTCCGAGTCCAGGCTCAGTAAAGTAAGCTGCACTGCATAGTGTCCGAGTCCCAGCTCAGTAAAGTAAGCTGCACTGCAGAGTGCCCGAGTCCCAGCTGCTTTGACAGGTGTGTTTCTTCTTCCTCAGGTGAATATGGCTGAGACAGACATAACCAGGATGTCTTCTGATTATGCCGACAATGAGCTTGAGCTTTTTAGAAAAACGGTGAGTGCAGGTACTGGTTATATTTCCTGGCTATTATCCACTGTGGCATGTTTGTGTATTGTTTGCTGGGAGGGGTATATGGCTCTGTGGGTTAGAACATTGTACATGTAATTAGAAGGCCATTGGTTCAAATCCCCTGGTAGGCAGAGTGTTGTTTAATCTGACAGCCCATTTCTTCCATCTGTAGAATAAATGTTCAGCTTTGCTGTATGAGCCATGTAGTTTCCCTTTGGATGAGAGCTCCTACAAACAGAGTATAATCTGCCTTGTGCCGTTTGCGAATGCCACCTCTCACATACAGATGGACCTGATTGTGGACTCTGAAAGTGGAAGGGCCTCCTCTACTGATATCCTAAACTGTGCCGACAGCCTGAACACCAGGAAGATGAAGAAGAAGGAGACTGAGTTGCTTCTCACAAGGCTGGTGCGGGATAAGTGGCTGAATGAGGTAGTAACCGCAGTGAGAGCAGCAGTCCTCATATGCCGTGACTCGCTGCTCATTTTAATCACTTGTGTGTTTTAGACAATAAGTGTGTGTTTCATTTATGACCCTAGAAACATGGCGAATACACCCTGAGTACCCGCTGTATTATGGAGATGGAGCAGTACATTCAGAAGATCTACCAGGACATGGTGAAGACATGTGCCATATGTCACAATGTCGTGTTTCAGGTAAATGGCTGATTGTTTTATCTTGAATTTTATATCCAGGAATTTTAAACAGCAGAACCCCTCCCCCCCAAAATAAAAAAATGTACCCCTCAAAACGCGCATTAGCTTATTTGATAATTCAAGTATTGTTGATAGGACTAAATGGAACATAATTGTTTAACAATGTTCTGATCTTAAACATCCCAGCAACGTATCTGTTACTGTATTTAATTAATAATACTAGAAGTTCAGCTTGTTAGAATGTAGGGGATCTGATTCTGTTTTTGTATGTTGTAATCCTTCTGGTCTTGGTGCATGTCTAGTACCAGTCAGATAAGGTTTCTTTAAAGTAAATAGCTTTAGAGTAAATGCCCTTATCTGAGGGGGGGGTGGAGCCTCTCCCAGTCCATCACAGGGCACACAGACTGATGTGTACCATGGGCGGGATGCTAGGATTAAAAACACAAGTAAATAACTTACCTCCACGCTCAGACCTGAGGGCAGGAAACGATCCTATGCTAGGCCCAACGGAGAGGTGGAACCAAGGGGGATTTGTTTTATTCCTGATGTATGAGCATTTGGACTAGCTGGAAGTGTTCGGTGGGAACCTTAGGCACAGTGCTAGTGAGAGCAGAGTGGGAGATATGGCCTGCCACTGCAGGTCGGTCAGCGTGTTCACAGTCGCATCACACTGTGAGGGGCACCTGGCAGCATCACGCTATGTCCCTTCACGCCCTCCAGAGTCAGATGTGTGACAACATGTCCTGTGGGATTAAGATCCACATTCCATGCGTTGCGAAATACTTCAAGGGCCGCAGTGATCCTCAGTGCCCAGTTTGTAATGCATTCTGGCCCCACGAGATTCCAGGTAAGCACGCCGTTCCGCTGCCTAGGGCCCTGATCTAGTGTACATTGTTCAGGCATACGGAAATGATTAGATCAAGGGTCACAGCTAAAGAACGAATGCATGAATTTAGTGCCAATCTAATATTCAGCACGTCCCTTAGTTGTAGTCATGAGATTTCACACACTAGACCTCACACACGGTCCTTTATTAATTTTTCAGTGGTTACTGCTAGAAAAATAAACCATCATGTGGAGGCAAAAGGGCCACATACTGTAATACTTTGTGTAATGCTGAATTTATGGTTACTGTGACTCATAAGGGCTAAGTATGTTGGTATTAGTGTTTGACTGAAAGAATTTAAAGGCTGATGACAACAGATATTTACAGTGGGCTGGTTTGTACATATACATACACGATGTCCGATGTTAATATCGACATCACGTTATGCACATGCAATCAGCATTTGGCCGGCACCCTGACATTCCACTGGGATAATCATTTTCACGGAAACACATTCAATCTATCACTGGAAACATAATTTAATAAGCCATGTAATTTTGATGAATGTTCCTTTTCAAGATTATCTAGCATATGTAAATAAAGATAGTCTCTACTGTTTTTGCATGAGCTCTGCTTAAAATGCACTAGTGCAAAGAATTGATAGTACATTAGTAGGCATTTCTAGTCTGTGGAATCTGCTGCTCTGGCGGAATCTTACTGCTGTATGCAAACACCAGCATGAGAACATGAAGAAATGCGGTCCGTCTGCCAAAGTTCCTGTGCTCGACTATACGTATACTGTAATGGCATGAGGACAAATCAAGAACTAGCCCTAAGAATCATCCGTCCATCCATTATCCAAACCGCTTATCCTACTGGGTCGCGGGGGGTCCGGAGCCTATCCCGGAAGCAACGGGCACGAG
>JABFDZ020000049.1:8909674-8930894 GCA_019775955.2 Pollimyrus isidori
CTCCGCCCCACCCCCCCCCCCGCCCCCCCCCGCCCCCCCCGCCCCCCCCCCCCCCCCCCCCCCCCCCCCCCCCCGCCCCCGCCCCCCCCCCCCGCCCCCCGGGCGGCCGGAGACCTCCCCCAGTGCCGTCTTAAATCTTAAATCGAGGTGTAGGAGACACTGACCACACAGTGACTCACAGAACTGACCCTACAGCCAGACAGGAGCTGCTGTCTTATGAACCAGTCACCATCTAAATAAGGCAAACTGGAGAGTTCTGCATTTTAAAGAGGAGTCAGTACGTCCGTCTCACCCATTATTTTGTTTACGGTTCAGATATCATCTCCTGAAAGATAATATGGATATGCAAGCAGATTCCTCAAATGTTCTTCTGCTGGACTGGTACTCGGACTGAAACCAGAGATGGGGATGATGAAGGAGGCTGGGGGAAAAGGCACACTCTGATAGTAGGGGGGCATATCTGAACACAGGAAATACCGAAAAAAATGCCTCCTCTTTGCAGTGATCCCAACGGGAAGGAACAATCAAACCCTCAGACATCAGGCAAACTCAAACATTCACAGGCTAATGTTGCTGAAACCCATCTTGCCTCCACCAAGCAACTAGGAGCGCCATAGGGCCTACAGGTTGAGTGAATAATTGATTAAGTTAATGTGTACTACACATTATTTGTGCCCCCTCAACTAAAGTGTTACTAGAAAAGTAACATCCAGGTCTAATAGCATACTGATATATACAGATTGGGTCAATTTCCAGGCAAATCCCGGCGAGTTTCTACAGCGTGGCTGACCTCGCTGACCCACGTTAGCAGGCAGAAGATAGTAAACAACTGAGTTTTCCGGCTACCACTGAAACTTTATGCTTTTCCCAGTGACTGTTCGATACGCCTCTCGCAAAACAGTGGAGTGAAAACTGGTATGCAGATGCTGCTGCAGTGCTCAAAGAGAATCGCATCCCCCAGTGGATCCCCAGGCCAACTTACACAAACAGAAGCTGTTCCATGAAACATCTCCGGCTAGCGTAAGAATGTAATCCATGTATGCCCTTTTGGACTCGCGTCTTCTGTGGTTACGAACCGATGCATAATGTTTAATAATGTATTGGTGGACTTTGAGTTAAAAACAATCTCCCCGGTTTAACCGTCACCACAAATTCCACACGGCCTCTCGGAGGACAGCAAAATGTTCGGCACTCCAGAGAATCCGCAAGTTTCAAAGAGGACCCTCGTGGAGCAGCCCGGAGGAGCCTCGGAAACTCTTTAGGCAGACATTTATGGACAGTTTTGCTCCGATTTCTGCTTTCTGTCTGTGTAAACGCTGCACTCACTGGCAGCACCTGTAGAAAAAGTGCCCCAGTGCAGGGCTTCTGGGTGGGAACCTACATCCCCATTTACTGAGCCCGCTAGAGCGACGGTGTGTCTGTGCTGGGCCACAGCCGCCAACCAGGACTCCTCTGGGGAGACCGAAGTGGAAAACAGACAACAAAAGGCACTAAATATCACAAATCCCACTGGGAGGGAAATGACAGCCCTGCGGGCCAGAGCGCATCCAGGCAGCAGTAATATTTTTGTTCCTTTCCTTTCAGAACCATGCCCAGAATCAACACAGAGAGCCAGTGTCCTCATCTGACACAAACAAGACTGTCCTGTTGGAAGAGGGGAAGGGCAGGGCGAGAGGATAAAAGCTGGGGGAGGTGGGGGGCTGGGGGGTTAAGGGACTTTAATACGGGGTTATTGCTGTGCCACCGTCCCTGCCGATTATTCACCAGGGTTATCATCTGCCTGCTGGCTCCCTCTCTCAGCCAGGACACACGGTATCACCTGGGCTCAGACCTTCTGGGGGTCCAACAGAAGGTCGTTCAGCTGGATCTTAGAGAACTCTGGCCCTCTGCAGGAATAGCCACCACCATCACGACGTCCCCGTCCTTCCCCGCATCGCGATAATTATAGGCCCAGACGCTTCTCAAAGGGTGGGGCATCGAGGACGTCAAGGAACAACAATGAGTAACGTATTTTCAAGGCGCTACCCAAAATAAAAGCAGCTTTCTGTCAGCATCTTCCTCTTTTGCCCCTGCTGTCCTCGTCTGTCACGGACGCTTCAACAGGCCTGTGCAGGTTCTGCCTGACAAAAGGCGCGATGGACAGCGTCCCGGTTAATGAGCGACATAGTCCCCGCACCCTTTTGTTTATCCACTGCTATCCGAGACTCGAATCCTGTGAGGGAACCCAGAAGTCAGCACTGAGAGGCGACCACCCTTCTGCAAAGAACGCAGCAGAAAACCACCAAACAAGACAGCCAAAAAAATAATGGCGGTAATAATATATATTATGTCGTGCCTAATGTACATTACGCTGGCTCTGTGCCTTAAATATGTAATGGGAGACCTTTTAGTGGAAACCTGGCCTACCTCTGACAGAACAAACAGACTGCTTGGCCCATAAAGGAAGCGAAAAGAATGTCACGCAGGGGCGGAATGAAAGAGCTCTTGCTCATACTGAGGGTGAACCCAGGGCATGTGGAGAAGATACAGGAACACAGTGTCATGTGATGCACTTTTCCAGCAGGGAGTCCAGCCAATTTCACTGGGCCTAACATCATTCACCATCACAGGACATCAGCCTTATCCCTACTAAGTGAAGCTAACGGCCTAATTCACTCACCTGTCCGCGACGGGTTTGGCGATGCTCTCAAATATCTCCTCCTGCTTGGACATCTGGTCAAACACCTTCTGAAACCTGGAAGGCAAGATGGGTTCATAATGCATCCAGAAAAATAAGTGGACTTGCAATGAGAAAGCATCACTTATTTTGACCTTGAGATACAAAATCTCATTCTGTAAATAGTAAAAAAAACTGGCCTTGACTAATTGGAGCCAGGAAAACCTTCAGCTGTATTTAAGCAGCACTTCATACTTCCATGAGCTCGGAGGGTTGGCCATTTTCTCCCTAAAGGAAGCCCCACCCCAACCTCGAGACACACAACGTCTAAAAAAGGGCCACCGTCTTCATGCTCCACATTCAAAATCATATTTTCATGGTCGCCTCCTTCGGCCCAATAAAAGGATGGCGGTTGAATGAGCTCTGTGTGTCCGTGGCTGAGTCACACTGCGAATTTCATATTTAGATCCTGGCCTTAGCGGGGGCCCAGCCCAGTTGATGCCACTCCAGCCAGAGCAAGCCAGATGTTGGAGCGCTAACTGGAGAGTTCAATAGTACACTCAGGAAGAGCGAATAGACTCAAGCGACCCCTAAATTACCCTAGAGACCTCTCTCTAGTACACCAACACACACACACACTTTCTCCATATTAGGTGTACTAAATTTAATCTAAGGGGATTAGCTTGACCCTTGTGAGCAGCAATGTCACAGAAGCATATTTGCAGGCAATGAGCTGCGTGCTGAGGTGCTTCGTCTCCCTTCAGCGCACCTGAACTTGTAGCTCTCCTTCTTGTTGTTGACGAAACCGTCGGCCAGATCGCGGGGCACCAGGAACTCCAGGCTGGAACCATCTTGCTCGTCCACATCCACCGAGTATATCTGCAAGTTGCAATAAGCCGACACCCCCAAAAACACACAACTCAAGAACAACAAGCAAGGAACGCCAGACCAGGCTGGAACATCTTCCACCACCCCTGGGGACACAAACATTAGAAGGGCGACAAAGCAGATGAATGGAAACAGTCATGCTTTTGAAACCTGGACCCTCGGTGCATTGTGACCCTGACATGGCACTGAACCCCTGTCCACCTCCTACAGCCGGAACACATGTTTTGACATATGCTCTGCAAAACAACAGCACTCCTAAGAGCTCCTGAGGCCTTGTGACAAACAAAAGATTAGGTCCAAATAAATGGAGAAATGCGATTAGCGCCCCCGCGGTAGAGGGCTGAAGCTGAGGCAGTAATCCACTTGAGCGCAGAAGGCGAAGGTCTAAGGGCTTCACATGCCCCCCCCAGCCACGCAAGACCCCCGAGATTCACAGCACAGCCCGCTGTGTGCCACAGCCTCAATGGACGTAATCCAATAGCGCTTCCATTAGCGGGTTGACTCAAACCATAAACACTAATATGGGCTCAGGTCAGGGTGGCAATGTCCAAGGGCGCGATTCTGGGCCACCGTCCAGAAGGTTCCCACTACTGGGTCCCAGCAGGCCTTGTTCCTACCACCGCAAAGGCGACTTTCAAAGGCGCAAGAAAAACCTTTAGTGACGAGTGCATAGCTTACACAGCTGAGGCCCACAACTGTGGTCTCACTGCTAACATTGCAATACTTCTACAAATAAACTCGGAAATAAATTTGCAAAAAAGAAAATAAAGGGAACAGCGAGGAACTTTCCACTAGACAAAACAGAGATGGATGATTTTCAAACGAAACAACAGACGATGAAGCACCGTTTGGGCTTCAAGCAGCAGGTGGTGCAGTGTTGGCGGCACTGGTGCCCAGCAGAAGTGCCACTGCAGCCTAGAGACGCAGCTAGTGGACTGTGCTTCAGTCTGTACATTCATCAGCTCATGCCCAGCATTATAAATGAGAAAAGCATGGCCTGTGCGTGACTCAGAAGTTAGTTGGTCTAATAAAAATTTCATTTTAGGCATGGACTATAGAGGCGGCAAAGAATGTGATACTCAGAAATAAGACTTAATATGAGGTACTTTGCCCTATTACAGTAATCCTGTGTGTCAACTTTGCATGTTTGAAAAGCAGGCAAACGGGGATTATGGGGTGTACAGTATCTCAGAGGAAATCTGCAGAAAGTGCGCCAAAGAGCAGCCATAATCAGTCTGAGGTCTGCACATATATCCCCTGACGTGTTTCCTACAGTATTTCCATAATATATAAAACTACAGCGAAATCTGAAGTAAAACCTCAAATGTGTCTACGGGCCTCAGTCAGCCGTCGCCGACAACTGCGACAATTGCTTCTGAGTACATTTTACATAATAATTAGTCACTTTTAACTGTTGAATAAATTTTTGAAGTAGATGACTGTATATTTAAGTACGATAAATTCGACACCAGTATACATTTACCTAATATAAACGAAAGTTTTGCAAGTTTTAAGAAGCGGTCTGTTATCAGCTATCTGAATTAGCATCCAGAACCTGCGCAGTGCGGAAACAAATTAGTCGCGAACCTATTTGCTAAGCGGAAGGGGTTGTGTATTAAAAATGGCATACTCACGGAGGCAGCTTTATTAGTAGGTTTTACGCGGGCAAAAATCTGAATGGTCTGCTTAACCATTATCAATTTTTCTGAGTGGGAACAAAACTAGTTTATTGACTTAGCAAGTTAGCTAGTAACATCGAAAGGAACCCATAAGCGTTCATCAGCCCGCCCGTCGCTATGGCACCGGTTGCTAGGTGAGATAGGACGCCACCGGCCATTGGCTCGCGCTGTCCCAGGCTGCGTCCGGTTAATGAATGGAAGTTCTCTCAATAAACACACACCTTCCTCCCTGTTATTTAACGCGTAGTCGCAGTGAGACCACTTTGCGGATTGCCCCGAGTTCTTCAGCAATTAAAGCAATTTCGAACTATTTTTGTTTTTTCCCCGAGAGTTCTAAAGAACACGTATCAGCTCCATCGCTGTGACGAAAGACTGTTCATGAAGCAAGTACGGTGATTTTCTTTGCTCTTCTTGCCAGTCATTCGGAAACATTCAGCTTAAGAGGTACAGATTTATGTTGATGCCACGCAATGCTGAAAATCGTAAAAATAAAGGTATCTTTTAATAACATTGCAATACCTGCATTTTAAAATGGGTGAATATTATCTTGTGCTCCGCCTATTGGAATAAAACAGAATAGCAAGGAAAAGTATAATTTCCTCATGCACTTTGTAAACCGCAGCTGCAATAAAAAAAATTAAAAAAAACACTTGTAATTACTGTGTATTCATTTAGAACGAACAAAAAGGCTTTGAATGAACCTCTAACGTTATAAGTCGACAAGGTATGTTTAATCCATCCATCCAGTATCCAAACCGCTTATCCTTACTGGGTCGCGGGGGGTCCGGAGCCTATCCCGGGAGCAACGGGCACGAGGCAGGGAACAACCCTGGATGGGGGGCCGGCCCATCGCAGACTATGTAAACACAAACCAGAAAATACACAAAGTGGGTTTTTTTAAAAAAAAGAGTGTCAAAAATGATCCGTTTGGGCCCATAGGTCACGGCGTAGGGAGGGTCTCCTCAGGATTCCGCCCCTGCCCATCCACACAGTTATACTCTATGGGAAATTTGGGAAACCCATTAGCTTTGGGCCAGCAGGAGCTGCAGAAAAGCATGCAAGAGCATGTAGACTGTGCAGTGCACGGCTGGGGTGGGATGTGGAGCCACGGTCTTGGAGGTGTGAGACAGCAGGCATGTCCACTGAACCACCACAGCCACATGATGAAATCGGACGCATAAATATGAATGTGGAGTTTGGAATCACTAAAGCAATAAAATCAGATGAATGACGATCACTACAGTACCTTCATTGAATCAAACCCTAAAGCTGGCAATTAGGTCACATATGAAAAATACAAATGTTCTCCAAAGTTGTCAGTTGCCACGACAAGTGGTCTGGAGGGTTAGGGTTAGCAGAACGATAATGACAGGACGGCAGCTCTGCTCCAGCTCCGGCCGTTTTGCCAGACACTTATCGGTCCCTGTGACCAGCCAGCGTCGAAATTAACGACGATACACAATATACATCCCGCCAATGGAATTAGTCAGCCGGAGCAGCATTATGAATCAGCGATGAATCAGGCAGCTAGAAGTGCATAAACAAGCGCACTGCTTAGCCCACGGAGTTGATGAAATAGGCTCATTTTGAGAAGAAAAACATCCGTCCATTCATCTGATGACTGCTTATCCTGAGCCAGTCACATGGCCACTCCGAGGACATGGGGGCCCGACTATCGCAAGGATTCAGCTGGCTGGAGGGAGACTCTCAATTCCAGACAATTCTGCACATGGATTTACAGCCTTATTACCTTGTAAACAGACAGTAGGGTTTCAAAACTACCCCCACGCATCTGATTGTGTTATACTTAAAAAAAAAGACTCCAGTGGTTTTGGAAGCAATGTAGTAACAGATAAATACAGAAAACTACCATAACAAGACCTTTTATGAGTTATATATGAACAAGAAAATATATGATTCTTGAGGACTTTGAAACTTATGTGACTTACTACAACTAATGAACTTCAAAGAGATATTTTCCACAGTGCGTTATGAAGGAGTTGGAATCTCAATATCCATTCCCCTCCCTATTGCCTAAAAGGGTCGAACGTTGATTCTTTTAGTCCACCTCAAGGAGCTTCAATGAGAACCCAACGGAGATTAGCCCACCACCTTTATTTGAGAAGGAGTTGCCCCCTGGATTTCTCAGTGTTTCTTAGGGTCACTGTCTTTTCAATACGTCTCCATTCAGAAAACCTTCACGATCTCGACAGCAGGTTTCGAGAAGCTGTCTTCATTTATGGCTGTTATTTCCTTAGCAGACTGAGGCACCAGCTTTGATTGTCGTGCAGATGAGGGAAATAATCTTCTGCATACTTTCATAGTTTTGCAACAGCACAACAAACCAAGATTCCGGGATTCTGGCTTGGCTCGGTACAGACAGCACACCATAACAGAGCTGATAATGACGCACTGCTGAGTTGAGCGCATAATAGGACATTTTGGCTGCCTGAATGTATTTAATTGAATGACCATATTCCGGGAACTATGACCAACTTCCAGGCCTTGATAACCATTATCATTCTGGTCTTCTGTGAATGATTTTAGGACAACTACGATTATCCAGTCTCTTTAGGAAGAGTGGTTCATCGTGCCGAAATATAAACGTAATAATCTTATTACAGTTTTTTTAACAAATAGTGAGCCATTTGTAAACATGGCAAAGAAATACATTTCAACAGGCGGTCATGTAAAATAGATTCTTCAGTATAAAAGAAATGGTAAGACTTTTTAGAGGGGGAGGGGGGAATCACAGAATATGTTCCCAGGTTGATGAAAGCGGTTTGCTTTTAACCTCAAAAACGGGATTTAATTAGCTTTAAATTTGATCATTGTTTAATTCGGTCAGTGTTGATATCAGCTGTTGATAAGTCGTTCCTCCCGGCACTGCTGGACGGGATTGTCGAACCTGAGCTCCTTTGACGAGCTGCACAGGTGTGTTGACAGCTGGGACACACACATAAGCCTTTGTCTGCTGGCGGGATCTGATTTCTGACCTGAATCACACTGAAGCAGACATTTCCAACTGGGAAACCTGCTACGGCTGCCAGGCTTTAAAAAACAACATCAGGTTTATTAACGCGGGGTGAATTTTTAATTGTACCACGCTAGTATCGCTATGCCGTAGTAACTCAATAGGCGGTTTAGCGATTCCTGCACTTAGCAGAAAATGGAATCTCTTTCATTTTCTCATGGAGATGCGGGACGAATGTGTCAATTTCAGAAATAAGATGCCGTCTGCTATTGCGCCTAAACTGCATGTTATGCTTCTCGTTTGGTTTAAAATGGTGATGTCTGGGTGTGATATATAGTGCTTAGTTATGGGACGTCGTTGTCATAGATTCTCCATGTTGTAAATGTGAAGCGGTATACGAAGTAGCACATCTTTCATTTAGTGTTTAATTCTAATCAGATGTGTCATCTGCTAGCCTATCCTACATATTTCAGATATTGTCGTCTGTGTATGGTGCACTGCATAGAAAATTATGAACTCGATTTACATTTTATGAGACGGATCAACCAACAACCCGAGGAACTACCAAAAAAAAAGCTTAAATTCAGTTGATGACAGATCTCAGACATCTGAAAAGGTACAACCCAGTCCTATTGCAACAGTCCCCCAAATTAATGGCAGCATGGCAGTTCAATCTAACCTGTGTAACTTCCACTGCACTTCACAACCGAACCAGCAACCTGCCGGTGAAAACATTCTGCTTGAATGACTGCATTTGCTGAACGATATATTTAAATGTGAGGTTTATATTGGAATGGCAGATTCTTTGTTTCAATTACTATTATATTTTCTGATGTTAGGTATGTTAAATTACAATTCAACGCAAAATCATGTTTTAGAAATGTGTTGTTTTGATGTTGTGGCAGTGATTTTGTAACAGTGCAGTATTATACTTTTTATAATTTGAAAAAACTAAGCACAGTCTCTTAAATCAGATGCAAATAAAGTTGTGTTATCTTCGCTCATTGGAAGAGATTAAGGCCTCTAACCCCTGATAAACAGCCACACGCTGTTCCCAGCCGTTTATGATGGATGCTGCTTGCATATGGGACTCTGGGACCAGCTGTTTATGACACATTGTTTGCATATCTGACAGTGAGGCAGTGAGAAACTGCTTTTAATTCCAGTGGTCAGTGTTTTCACACTGCGGATCGTCCTGCCAGACCCACACGAGGAGAACAATTTGTGGCCGGGGTGGTCTGGGTTTAATAACTGATCTGTCTCCAGTTTAGCTGAGAAATTTTGCAGGGCAAGTAAATGTGGGATAAATGATGGAATGCCGGTACAATTTTAAATGAATAAATTTTGAAGTCTGCCTGTTTCGCAGAGTTTGACAAGTGGTGAGTACTTGCACATAAAATGTGGAGCACGCTGTGAGCCAGGAGCCTAATTACGGTACGAACAGCCAAGAGTGGTTCGTTTGTTAAATTTTATTTCTCACTTTAGCGACAGAACTGCCACCATTTTACTGCAGAACCCTATTATGCCGGTAGGCTATATGAAACACCTTGAAACTTTCCACTTGGAAATATCATAAATATGCCCCTAAAACGGAAGTAGCTTTAATATCACGGAGACAATTACACTTGTATGTTTATATTTTGTAATTTGGAAGAAGACAGATTAACATTTTTACTCACTTTTTTTTCATACACTCACTTTTTTTCTTATAGCCTTTGTGTGTCAGGCTAAGAGCGTACAGTAAGTACAGTAAGAGCACAGGAACAAAACCTTCTGCACGTATCAAAAACCACAGCCTTGACAGTACAGCACAGCAAGTCTCCACAATTATCTGGCAAATTATTTACATTAAGATCTTAATGGGGAACTGATGAGAAGATATAGTTGGCTACAGAATATGAATATAGAAAAAAATACATATTGTACAAAGAAACTGATTTAACAGTATTCCTGGAATTCACAGCTTCAATAGTTTGCCCAGGAGATACACTTGATGTCAGGACCACCAGAAGCTGACAGAGAAGCTGAGCTGGAGGGAGCGGACGTAGTGCCAGTGACAAGCTGGGATGAAGAGCATGTCCCCAGGCTGTAGCAGGCACTCCTGGTAAGGGACTTCTCCAAACAGCGGGTAGCGGTCATTGTCTGGACTTTCCACATCCACCTGGGCATGAGCCGACCGGTAGGGAGCCCGTTAGCAAAGATGACATGATTTATAAATCACTGGGGGGAATTCTTTCACATACAGCAATGAGACACAGTTACAAATGAGAGAGGAAAGCACAAACTTGGTACAATGAAAACAAGGAATAAAGATATAGCAACTGTTGTGTAGAATAATGATGGAGGCTACTGCACAGCTAACGTTTTATTTTCTTTATGTAAAATATAGAAATATTTTAATCTGTAATATAATGTGTTCTATTTGGAGTCTAAAGCATTTTTCCGCTACTGGATCATCTTGATAATGATCCTATAAAAAATGGAATGGTTTTATGAACTAGGAAAACGCGACTGATGTGGGACATAGTGGTATGAGAGAGTGATATGGGATGCAGTGGTGTAGGAAACAGTTGTGCTGCGGAACAGTGATGTGGGGTGGAGTGATGTGGGATGCAGTGACATGGGACAGTCATTTCAGGGATGAGGGACACGGTGATATAGGACAGTGATAAGGGATGTGGTGGTGTAAAGCAGCTGTGTATGTGGAATAGTGATGTGGGATGCAGTGATATGTAGTGATACGGTCATTTGAGGTATGATATGGTGATGTGGGACATGGTGACATGAAGTGCCTTGTGGGACATCATTGTGGTCTGCTAAGGCATGGTGATATAAGACCATAATGTGAGACAATAATGAGAAATAGTGATGTGGAAAGTGGTGAGGGACATTGATATGGGAGAGTGCTTAATGGTGATGCAGGACAGTAACGTGGGACTTGGTGATGCAGGATGTGGTGATGTGAAAGAGTCATATGGGAGAGTGATGCAGAACAGTGATATGAGGTGGTGAAGTGGAAAGTGGTCCAGAGCCCCATGTACCTGGCTGGTGTTGTGCAGTAGCTGAGTCTGATGGGCGTAGAGCTTCTTGCTGTCCTCAGGAGAATAGAGCCGGATGTACTTGCTTCCCACCACCTGTCAAAGGGGGTGGCAGAGGTAGCCAGTGAGATCCGGCTAATGCGCTGCATTGCTTCTGTTGCATCCAGGCATATCAGTCGAACCTGAGCCAGAAGGTTGTGCTGGGGATCATGGTGTAGAGGGGAGATGGTCCCTGCTGGACCGAACCAGGCATTGATTGTGATGTCATCCTCATCTCCCTCCCCCAGACAGCAGTAGTCAGGGATACTGATATCAGCCTTCAGTTCGGGGACCTGAAATTAACTTACAGCCATTAGTCTTTGACCTCTGGTCCTGTGTGTGGGGTATGTTCTGGTTTTGTTTGGATGGGTTTCCTCCCACAGTTCAAAGACAAGAACTTCTGTGACTCTGAATTACTCAGTCTTTGATTGTGTGCATATGTGCTCTGCGATAGACCAGTGTATCTGGACTGTCAGAAGACTATGCTTGTCCAGCACTGCAGAGATATTACTGTAAAGTTACAGTTGAGTTGTGGATGGGTCTTTTATATGTTTGTGTATTTGTTTGTTTAAGCTAGAGTTTGTCCAAAGGAAATTAAGTGCTTCAGAGTTTGGCCAAAATGGACAAAGCAGAAGCCCAGCATAGATGCAAGAAGCAGACAGTCCTGAGGCAGCCTGAGCTTCCATCAGCTCTGCAGGCGTGGCACTGCTGCGGCTGAAAGCGTCCACTGACCTCATGGGAAATTGTGGCTATGAAGTGGATGACTGTGTATTCACCCTATTCTAAACATCCACTGTTTTTTTTTTTTTTTTTTTTTGGATGAGCTCTCAGCTGGGTGTTTATATCAGAGTGAATTTGTAGAGTGATGGAAACCTGATATTACCCCTAATGGAAAGTTCTAGAAGACCCTGGAGACAATAGATTTTAGACAACCTGAAGAGTAATGCTTGTTTGTGACTGCAAATCGCAAGCTAGACTCTAGTTACAAAATGACAAATGTCTTCATACCCAGCTGGAAATAATCCATCCCTAAAAATTGGTCAGTAACTTCCTAGTGTCCTTATGTAATTACCCAGCTAGTAAAGTCAAACCTGATCGAAGAGCTGATGCTGGGCCAGGTACCCGACACCATCTCCTTCCTCCTGAGAATGAGAAAGATGCATCTCTCAGATTGGTCAGGCAAGGATGTGGTCAGAAAACCTCCATCTGGATTTAAGTTGGGCAGACCTTTCCAAGTATGTAGCGGTCTATGAAGGCGCTTATGGTGATGAGCTGCTGTGACCAGTCCTCATCTGTGTACCGGGAGCCCACTTCAACCGGGACAGTGCGACAGCCTGCTACCCTGCGCAGGTACTCTATGCTGGGAGACATAATCAGAATCAAAGTCAGGGTTACTGGCTAAATATGGCTATACATATACAGCATGCTTATTTAGAATGGTGAGGTGTTGTGGGGTTCTGTAAAGTCCACTACTGGGCACCCATCTGTTAACATTCAAGGCCATCCACAATCTTGCCCCTCCATATCTGTCCGACCCCAAATCGCCATTCCCTCTGGCACCCTCCGATCCTCGTCCACCATCCATTTCACTATCCTCCTTTCCCGTCTTGCCACCATGGGGAGCAGAACTTTGTCACTTAGCTCCTCGGCTCTGGAACTCATTACCATTGACTCACTTCTATTCTTCAAATCGAAACTTAAAACCCATCTGTTCAAGCTGGCTTTCTCCCTGTGAATTCAGTTGCTTTGTCTAATTTAACCTGTTTTATATTCCTGTATTTTTTTGTAGCACAGTGGTACCTCGGTTCTCAAACTAAATCTGTTACGTGCTCCGGATCAAATTTTTCCCAAAAGAAATAATGGAAAACCAATTAATTGGTTCCCGGCCCCCCAAAATTACACCTAAAATGTCTTTTTTAATTTATTTAAACACAAAATGAACAGGATAAAACAAGAAGCTGCATCCCATTTTTTTCTTAATGGCTTCCAAAACAATAAAGATCTTATCCCAACATTACCCCTGTCCTGCCCCGATCATCCAGTCCTTCCTTATTCACCTGGTGTGGGATCCCCATGTGATCAACTGTTTCTGGTTGTTGTCATTGGTTCTCTGTATTAAGTCCGTGTTTCATTTTGTTTCCCCAGTTCGGTCATAGAGTGCATTCTGTTGTGTCTCACAGCGACACCATCAACTAATTTGAGATACTACTGGTATATTATAAAGTTTTTGCCTATAATTTATTCCTGTCTAACTCTATGGTAAAGCCTTACCTCCATTTGTGGTCATTAAATGCAGGCCAGTGGTCTATGGCGCCCTCTAAGATCACTGGCTTCTGCTGAGTCAGGTAATCCATCCGAAAGCGTTCTAAGGGCAGACACTTTGTCCTGGGGACTTCCTTAGCCGGACTGATTGCAGGTACAAAATCGCAGCTCTCCTTCAGTCTCTATTATAGACATATGAAAAATCTGCAATCTACCATATGCATGTCTGAAATGAATCCAGTAACAAGGTCATTTCTAAGAACTAGAATTCCCTCGCATAATCCCACAAGGAAACTGTCACATCGGTAGGCAAAATATGAAAAATCATGAAAGATGACGGATAAATGCACGCTGTTTAAAACATGCAAAAAGCATTCAAAAGACCTTTATAAGAATCTCTACTTTAGCACACACTTTTCTGAAATTATGACATTAGAGAATAGAAACACCCCTAAACTATTTCTAAAGAAAATGCCTCATATGTGAAGAGTTCCACTGATGCGCAGAACTAGAAAACAAACTAAATGTGAATGTACAGACTAATTTCCATTACAAAAAAAGAATTTCCCAACAGGAACAATAAAAGTATTAATAACTATTATTATCATTGGGATGCAACTGAATATATGCAGGGGGGGGGGAGAAGTTCACTTATTGAACGATTAAGCATTAGAACGGCCAAGACTTGTAATTTTTAATGTGTGTGATGGATGGTGCCAAAGGAGGAGGAGGTTCAAGCATCTCAAACAGCCCCCACAGGGACTTGCACACTGTAAGGTTCACAAGAGGATGGTGTGATGGTCATAAAACATTCATTTGGGGGCAGTTTTGTGACTAAGGAACACTTTGTAATGAGCGGTCAGACAAAGGCCAGACTCATCAAAGCTAGAGTGAAAAAAACAACACTCACTGCAACAGTGGCATACAGAAAGGCTTCTCAAAGCACACAACTCATCAACTCAACTGCTTCTGGGGAAAAATTGAGTCCTAACCTTCACCAGCTAGGTGTACCTGCTATGGAGAGGGACCAAACTTGGTAGACGAGTGTATAAATGATGGTTTAAAAAAGCAGCAAATGACTGAGTTGTGCATGTCCAAACATTAAGGACGTCCATAAGAAAATGTGCCAATCAGGACGCACCTTTGCACCAAGGCCCTCGGCGGCGCCTGCCTGCTCCGAACATCCCCTCCTCAGGCTGCGCTGCAGAATCCCAACCATCGTCTGAAGCACGTCGTCCATGATGGCGGCCCCCATCAGCAGGCCCATGTCACATGTCCTGATGGCCTCGCAGACCTCTGCCTCTCCGGGCTCCACACAGCATAGTGCTGCCACCTTGAACAGGCAGCCGTAAGCGTACACCCTCCGCCACTCTTTGTCCACATCCCTCCAGGTCCCGATGTTGAGCCTCTCCCAAGAGAAGTCCAGGATGGTCTGGGCAGCGTTCTGTAGGTGAGAGGTGCCCTCGGTGCCGTACAGCTGCAGCCTGGCCTGCTCCAGCACCTTCACCACACTGCGCTCCACCTTCTCACTGAAGTGCAGAGGAAAGTCTGCCTCGGTTGGAGGCAGAGCTGCTCGGATCTCCTTCCACACACGGGCCATGATCCATGGGGCCTGCAAGATGTGACGAGACAAAGCCTCAGTGTCCACACACGGCAAGTGATAAGTGGCACTGGTTAGTAGCTAAAAAGCACATCAAGAGCCATTATTCGACATTCATACATTTTACATCCTGTCATACAATAATGTTACTTAAAAAAAGATACTGAGAAACCCTGTTTGTTTCACCTGATAGGTAATTGGCATGGAGACATTATACTTAATGATAATGTTCGTAGGAAGCGATCTATGGAGATTTATGTAGGTAGGGTCGGGAACCTGTGGCCCGCTGATGAATTGGAGCTGAGAATTTTTTTTAACAAAATAAGCAACTAAAATAACCATGTAGTGTGAGTAAAACGTATATGGCAGCAATTATTCACAAATTGTAATAAATAAATTGACCGTCTTAATTTCAGTCGGCTTCAAAACTTAATTTTCATTGGATAATGAGGCACGAGACGGGCTGTTGTGAGGTGAATTAACGAAATCACGTTATCTCCCTCCTGCTAGTTTATGAAAAACACGTCCAAAAGAAAAATAAAACATGTATCGTTCGTTCGTTCCGTCTGACTGGACAGAAGAGTTTGCCTTTGTGGAGAGAGCTAGTTCGGCGGTATGTTTAATAGGCAATGATAATGATCTAACATTATTTCTTAAATAGCAAATAATGTTTTACTGTTTTATTATAGATTAGTCCCGACTATATTGCTCCCTCAAACAAGTCAGATTAACCAAATGAAGCAAACTACATCATCAAAGTGCAATCGGAGGACATGTAAGAAAGTATTCGATTACCAGTGACCCTACGCTTGCAGGATTAAACACCACATTTCAGGGAGCCACGCTACTTTGTTACAGCCACAACATCCTCGCTTTGCACACATAACTTCCGGAGAGTCAACCTATAAGTTCCGCTTATCGACAGAACCGCGTCTGTCAAAATAAAAGTCTTGAGCATTTTTATAATGCGTATTACTTATTTGGGTTATTACAAAAATAACTTGATAAAAACATGGCATTGGTTACAAAACCTCAAATCATGTATTCAGTGCATTTATGCTGTCATCAAGAGAACTGTGCTTCACATGGGTATGCTGTGATACCTTACAGTAGGGGTCATCAACTCCAGTCCTGGGGGGCCAGAGCCCTACACATTTTTGGGGTTCCCCTCATTAAACACACCCGATTCAACTCCTTGTGCTAATTACCACACAGCTCTTGAGCTGAATCATTTATGATGAAACAGGGAAAGAACTAAGGTACACAGGGCTCTGGCCCCCCAGGACTGGAGTTGATGACCCCTGCCTTACAGCATCATTAAGACAGAGTACAGAACAGGGAAAGGGAAAGATAAATGAGAGAAAGAAAGCCAGATGACAATGGAGGAGAGGAACCATAAACTACCACGTAGGGAAAAAAAACCTCTGGGGTTCCTATGTCAACCAGCTACCCAACCCCCCTGCGCATATTGACATTAAATGTGCCATAGCTTATATCAAGAATAGAAAGTTCTGCTTTGCTGGTTAAAATTGTACTCAGGGGAATCTACTAGTTAAGGGAAACCACCCACCCAAAACAGGGGTTCATCCTAGATGGAATGTGAGGGAAAATACCCTACTAATCAATAAATCAATCAATCAATCAAAGTGTTATGTGTATCATGCACTTATAGTGTAGTAATACTATGAATATCACATACTTAAATGCTTGGTTGCCTGAAATTTTGCTACCAGAAGATGTGAAAATCAAGAGAGAAAGCTCTAGACAATAATCAATACTCGTAAGCACAAACAGTGTACAGTTAGCAAGTAGTGACAGGTGGTAGTGCAAAGAGTCAGATTAATGTCAACACAGTATTTACATATGTAAGCTGTACAGTGGGAGTAAATACAGGGCTGGGCATGTATATGCTGAGAAGGTTGTAGTGGAACATTGTTCAAGCAGAGGTTTTAGGTTCTGTCCTTGGTAAGGATCTGAATGTGGCTATGCAAAGGACTTAGGCCAGGGGTGACCAATCTTATTCGCAAAGGGCCGGTGTGTATGCAGGGATAACCCATAGGTCAGCTGTTCACACCCAGGTGTGAGGACTCTTCAGCCAATCATTCAGAGCTCTAATCAGTAATCAACTTGTTGTAGTTGCAGCGAAAACCCACATACACATCAGCCCATTGCGGATAAGATTGGCCACCTCTGTCTTGGGCAATGTCCTTGGGAAGGATCTGAATATGGCTATGCAGCGGTCTTAGGCCTGATTCCTTAGTTTTGTCATAGTCCATTTCAGGACCTGGTTCCTCTTTGGTTTCCCTTATGTCTCATCTGTTCTGTCTCATGATTTCATTCCCTTCTGCTGTCTCCATCCCCATAAAATAAAATAAAATCTCTGTTTACATCCGTCTATCCCATAGTAATCTCATTCTGCTCTTTCAGCTATCTGTACAAAGACAAAAAAACATTTATTTCAATCATAAATTTTACTTTGCAGAAAGAGATGCGACAGTACACACGTGTACTTAATCTGCAGACAGCTAGATGAGTTGTGCCCTAAATGGTCAATTCAAGCAGACAGTTTCAGACTTTGTGACACTTGTCTTGCTTTGAGAAATGTGCACTTGCACAGTGCAATACTATGGCCAGCTTAAGTAGAAAACCATCAAAGCAATGTCCATCATTACAAAGGGCTGCCTTTCAGGTTTGTAATGGCTAATATGAACACTAACACAATTTCTGCAAATGGTTCATAGAACTTTTGTGCTAAATTTGTTCACCCTTCCACCTTTGTTATGCCACTATGCCTGCTTGGCACTTCTGTAGCACAATGGGTATTTGTCCTTTGTCCTCTGATTAGGAAAATTATAAAAAGCAAAACCTGGACATATGGTATATTATACAAAACACTCCTTCCCCACAGACTCAGAGATCATTCAGAAATTTTGCAACACTTCTTACGAGGTTGAGATAAAAGCAACTGCCCTCAACCTGAAAAATAAGCAGAAAAAAGGTTATCAGCCAGGCAGGCAGTTTTTAAGCAGTCATTGTAGTTTGCTGGGATCCCACATGCAGTGTAACTAGAACTTTGAGGAAGCTTTTTTTTTTTTTTTTTTTAAATGTTGCATACAAACTTCTGCCTTTTATGTATGGGCAAAATAATTAGCACTAGCCTTTGAATAATAATTAGCACTAGCCTTTGAATAAGAAAGTATCCCTTTTCTTGGTCCTGTAGTATGAAGCAACGACTTCAGGGTCTGGATGGTCATGCGTTTAAGGATTTGATTAAATGACAATAAGGTGGCAGAGTGCAGGTGAAGTGTAAAGTTCACATCTGTGGGCAACACTGACTTCTGGATGGTTACGGTTTCTGGGTTTGACTCTTAGCTCTAGCTCCAGATGTAAGGAGATTGCATAATCTTAGTGTTTGCCTGGGTTTGCATTGTATACTACGGTTTCTTCCTACAGACCTTAAACAAACAAACAAACAAATGAATAAATCATGGTGCCCATAGTGACTATGTGCCCTGTGAATGAGTGGAATCACATCCAGATATCCCTGCTCTGTGATTCTTGGAATAGATTCCAAGCTCTCTGCTGTCCTGTGATGGATAACTGCATGAAGGGTGTAATGGAAGAACCACCTAAAGCTTCAGCACTTGGGTACCATTGGCTAGACTTGGAAGGTTTAGCTTTATGAGCGATTTTCAGTCATATTCTACAGATGCTCTTCCCCTGTACGTTTCTGTGGGCTTCTATTATTATGCTGTTTTGACACAATAAGCCATAGGTGACACGTGGGTGGCTAGTTTACTGAGCTGCTGTGGAAATGTTTCAGTATGTCCTGACTCATATTCATAGGAGGACACCTATCGGTCATTGTGCCAGAGATAGTTTTTTAGCAATTATTGAGTTATGCCGGATTGACTTGCATCCGATCGCATTTACGTCCGGTATCCATAGTAAATAATATACACCAATCGAGGGATGACAGAAAAGGTACATAGTAGGACATTAGTGGGTTTATCGATTAACGTAATGGGTGCAGGTGAATGGGCAGTGCTACCAGTCACATAATGACTCACTGTCCACATCTAACTTGTAATGCTTGATATGTGAGTGATAGCTACAATATCAAGAGATGATAGAAAGTTGACTTGCATCTGATGGTCCTGGTCCTAAGTAGATTCACACCTGTGGCAAGCATATACGATATGCAAAGTTGTATATAATTTTTGGGACTTTTGTACCAGGTTATACACTGACAGAGAAACCTTTAAGAAAATGCAGACGGACTTAGTGCAACACTATCAAAGCGCATGTTGGGAAAGCGTAAAGGAAGCCACCTCTTCATGCATAGCAATGGGAACTGAAAGGGATCCCACAGAACTCCTACTCCCCCTTGTGGCCCTGTCTTTGTTGACACTAAACCCTCTACCAAGGTGATATCAGAAGACAAGCATCAACTTTAACGTAAACATTTAATGCTTTCATCTAATGCCGTCCCAAACGATTATTCTTAGTTTAAACGATTAACCTAGCGATTATTATTATTATTATCATCATCATCGCCATAATCAATTATTCGAATAATTTAACAACTATTTTTTCGATTGATCTGAAGATTCAATTTACTATTATGCAGTTATTTTCAAGTTAGTCATTTAATACAATTACCTCCCCCCACCCCCACGGAAATCTGAAATTCCCGTTAACATTTCAGTTTATTAAAACATTTCTTAAACATCAGAGCATTGTTAACAAAAAAGACAAATCTTAAGATATTCAATAGGATTTCTATGTTATACTTAAGTGAATAATCTCTGCAATAGTTTTTACTTAATTAGTTCAGTACACCAGTTGAAATAGGTGATAAAACATGGAATTATTTCATAACTAGAGAAACATGTTTTTAACAAACACTATCAAAGGTAGCTTATAGTCAAGCTTATTTCAGTGAGCAAGGAACGATTTAGACTACAGTGTGTAAGAGCAGTCGTAAACGATCATTTGTCTCACTCTTACATGACCGAATAAGTAAAAAAATATAAAACAGCTGAAACAGTGTCATTAACGTCAAACAATAAAACAAAAATGTCATTGCATGGACATAACTTTATTGGTCATATTTACATTCTCTATGCATTATAAAGTGCTAAATAATATTCCATACTCACATAAAATTAATACTGACTTCCGCCTCATATCGGCGAGATGGAAATTTAAGAGATATTTAGCATAAACACTGCTAGAAAGCTAGATGAGATGAACAGGCCTGGTGAGCCAGAATTTAAACTAAACTGGAAGTAAAAGTAATATCCCTAGCTAGTTATGCGTTAGTCTACCATATTAACATAAACTAGCAGTGCCAGATATCGTTCATTTAACCACATATACTACCACCGCGGTTAAGTTAGCCTCATATTCGATATTCGGTTTTCTAGCTTCAATAACTTTTCACGGAAGTAAATTGGGGCGTTTTTAATTGCAGAATCGTGTTGTCAAGTACACAGACTACGATGCACCGGATTATTTTTCGAACCATATCGTGATTTATGCAAATTCGTGTTAATAGCTAATAAAATAGGTGATGTCAGCTGTAATGACATGGTGCTTTGGCATTGTGAGCTCATGGAAATATAATAATAAATAACTATTACAGAAAAATATAATATGAAAATGCAAGGTGTGTGCATTGTCTGACAGAGTCCCCTGATCCATGCACACTTCATAGGACGTGGCTGTCCCATTTGGTTTGAGAGCTATTAAAACTTTAGTGTGTTGCCCCCATGCCATATGTAATATGGATACAATGTATCAATTAATAGCTGTTAAAGAGAAAGTTATTCTGAAAAAGCAAGGGGTGTACATTGTCCCCCAGAGTCCCCTGATCTATGCATACTTCATAGGATGCGGATGTCCCGTTTTGTTTCAGAGCTATTAACCCTTTAGTGCACTGCCCCCATTCCATGTAATATGCATACAATGTATTAATTAATAACTGTTAGAGAGAAAGTTATTCTGTAGTCCACTGATCAAAGCACACTTCACTAGAAGTGCCTGTCTGGTCTCGTTTTGAAGTTATTAACATATTCATGT
>JABFDZ020000049.1:8930994-8950898 GCA_019775955.2 Pollimyrus isidori
GAGTGCTCTCCAACACCCCCTCCAGGGACTCCAAAAAGGGTGGGTATTCTGAACTGCTGTTTGGCGCATAAGCACAAGCAACAGTCAGGACCCGTCCCCGCACCCGAAGGCGAAGGGAGGCTACCCTCTCTCCACTGCGGTAAACCCCAATATACAAGCGCCTAGCCAGGGGGCAATAAGTATGCCCACCCCTGCTTGGAGCCTCTCCCCATGAGCAACTACAGAGTGGAAGATGGTCCAACCTCCTTCGAGGAGACTGGTTCCAGAGCCCAAGCCATGCGTCGAGGTGAGCCCGACTATGTCTAGCTGGAACTTCACAACCTCATGCTCCAGCTCAGGCTCCTTCCCCATGGGAGAGATTCCATGTCCCAAGAGCTAGATTCTGCAGCTGAGGATTGGACCGCCAGGGTCCCTGCCTTCGGCCACTGCCCAGCTCATATGGCACCCGACCCCTATGGCCCCTCCCATGGGTGGTGAACCCATCAGAGGGGGGGACCCACGTACCTTGCTCGGGCTGTGCCAGACCAGGCCCCATGCGTGTAGGCCTGGCCTCCAGGTACTTGCCATCGAGCCCCACCCCCAGGCCTGGCTCCAGGGGGGGGGGCCCTAGTGACCCGCGTCTGGGCAAGGGAAAACGTGGTTCCTTAAAGTCACTCTTCATACGGGTCTTTTCAGCCGCACTTTATCTGGTTCCTCACCCAGGACCTGTTTGCCTTGGGTGACCTTACCAGGGGCACCTCGGACAACTTAGCTCCTGGGATCATTGGAACATACAAACCCGTCCACCACGATAAGGTGTCGGCTCCCGGAGAGGAGCTCCCAGGTGCTGTGCAGCAAAATTCAAAAATGAAAGAGGCTACAAAAGACGGGGTGAAAGGATCGAAGCATTACCACATTCCTCTACAATGCACGTGATTTAAAAGGCAGAAGAAGAGATGTAGACCAGAGGCAGAGCAAATCGGGGACAGTGGAACTGGTGGACCACGAGGATTTTTAAATTTGTAAAATAAATGCAAACTGATTTTTTATTTAATTGTGATGTCAGTGTATGATTTTACTTAAATAAATATTCCATAAAACTGATTTTAGGCCTACCTGCTTCTTTACTTTTGGTCCAGCCACAGTTAAACTGATAAGCTAAAGTAATTTTACAGTATACCTGTGAAAGTCATCACTGTCTCACTTTAATTTAGTTACCATGTGTAAATAATCTTGATATAATCCAGTAGCGATCATTCCAAATACCAGCTATTTGTACTATGGATGCCGCAGTTTAAATTAGTAGGACTGTGAAAACACTAACCACATTTTCTGGATTACTTTCTCTTGTAAAACGTAATATGTTTTTTGAGTATGCAAAATTTGTAATTGTAACTGTGTAATTAAAAACATGCAACCAGACTTGCAAACTGTTGATTTTGCATATCCCAGATAAATTCCACATCCTTGCTCATATGGGCTGGCCCACATTGTGCCCAGGAAACGTGGCCCATGTGGGGCTCAGATATGTCCCACATCATTTGCCCATATGGGCTGGCCCACATTGTGCCCAAGTCATGTGACCCATATGGGGCTCAGCAATAACCATAATGAACCCATTTGGGGTTGTTGGGCTGGCCCACATGGGGCCCATATGATTCTTAGGTGCAGATTTTGATAGGGCCCATATCTTGGTCCATATGGAGCCCATATGGGGCCCATGTGGGAATGTTACCTGTAGTAACTTCCTGTAAAACTCTACGCTCCACAGCAGCTGCAGCCAGACCCTTCTCGTTGCTTTAATCGAGCAATGTAAGCAAGTCAAACGCACCCAATGGCTGGACTCGGGAAACAAACTGAAAGGCGGACTTAATACAGAGGATTAATGACAACAACCAGAAACAGCTGATCATATGGAGATCACACACGAGGTTAACGAGAGGACGTGGCACACGGAAGGAGCGGACGATTGGGGCAGGACAAGGGTAATGTTGGGATAAGATCTTTATCATTTTGGAAATCTTTAAGAGAAAAATGCTGTTCTTGTTTTACCCAGTTCATTTTGTGTTTAAATGCTAAAAAAAACATATTTACGTGTAATTTTTGGGGGCTTTCTATGATTTCTTAAGGGAAAATTTAAATAAGAACTTGAACTTTTTAGGATTCGATCCGGAGTCCGGAATGGATTAAGCTCGAGAACCGAGGTACCACTGTATAAGAATACGTATATATGATAATGATATGGATATATAATAAGAATAAGGGTATATGATAAAGATATGGGTATATGATAAGGTTACGGGTATCTAATAAGGATAAGGATACCAATCTGCAGACACAGGCAATAGTGAATAATGTAGGTATGACTGGAAGCCATGTAATGCTAAAACACAAAGATATTGCTCAGATATTGAGAACCCAGGTAACATCGATAACTTGGATGCTGCTAGTAACCCAGATAATATGGACTTGTCGGGTAATACAGATAACTCGGAAACTGCTGGTAATCCTGCCAACACAGATAACTCGGATGCTGCTGGTAATCCTGGTAACACAGACAAGTCAAATACTGATCATTTACGTACTGCTGGTTTCCCAGGTATTACCTATGATCCAAGTATCCCGATTCCCTACACCAGACGGGAGCACATAGCATGTGTGTCTTACAGAAGCTGTACAGGGGTAGGGGGAAGCGGCTGGTCTAACACCATGAAGCATAACTGTAAACATGCGATTTGCAGGCGGCGAGAGCGTAATCTACTCCGTCACACTCTGGGAGACTGTAAGAAAGAGCAGAGAGGCCAGGGGAGACCTTACCGGCCTGCTGCTCAGGATTGGAATCCAATTAAGCACAGTTTAACTGCACAGTGCCGGCCCGCTGACACATGAAATTAATGCATTGTTATGGGATAAAGGAACCCGTGTACTGAGAGTGCAATACCACCATGCAGTCTCCCATTTGATTGGTGAGGATCTCAAAGCCTGGGGTCCACCTGACCAATAAGACTTAAAGTAGAAGGACATCCCAGCAAAATTGAGGATGGATACAGAGTATTAATTTTAAGGTCGTAAGTTCAAATCCCAAGAAGGCCCTGCTGGAAACTGAATCCCATCATTCTTCCAATGGTTGACTCCTGGCCAACGTGATGGGGATGTGTGTGAGGGATTTGGAGCCTTTTCCACAGCACCAGACACAAGGCAGGGCTGCACCATTGGATGAGATGTCAACCTGAGCTACCCAGTAAATTTTACAGCTGTACACGTCCGCTGCCTGCTCATGTGTCATCTTCTTCAGGACTGGAGGGGTACCCTGCTGGTATGGCATGTGCCTGTCCAGCTGATCTGTGAGTAGATGGGGGACAATGTGATTAGTCTGTATGAATGTTGCCACCAATCAGAGATTGTTTTTCAGGCTTCAGCCTGCCTACCTCTTTCCTGGTTGGCTGGGATGGGGCCCAAGCCCAAAAGGCTTGACCCTGTAATTCATCCCACATTGACAACATAAAAGATGGCTTCAGTGTGCCACACCGAATCAGTCAGTGTAGACAGGGCATAGAGTCATTAAAGGTTAGGGCCTCGCTCATAAAACGCTGATGAGACCTTTATGGTAGCTTTCAAATCTCAGCGCATGTAAGGGTCAGATGACATAAAGTGAAATGTTTTTTGGCCTCACAGGAAGGAACATGCAATGAAGCATCATCAATTTTAATGATACTGTACAACATTAACATTAGTTTAAAAGACATGAGTTTGTTTTTGGGCGGAAACTCCCCACATGATTAAAAAGGTGTCTGGTGGTAAATGTGCCGCTATAGCTGATGGAATCAAACGAGGGTGAAAACAGCCTGCATTTGGTCTATTTTTACAAGACAGCAATATGATATATTACTTATACTGTGATCCATGTGCTTAATATAATTTAATGGATTCATTTTCTAGAATATTAAAAAATAGAATGATAAGTAACTGCAGCCTAAGATAATTACACATTAGAATATTATCTACGTTTTTCATATAAATACGAGACCATCTAGAATTCATTTTTGCATGACATTTAATCTTCACTGTACTAATGTAAGAATTAGCATTGTGGCATGTGATTGGATGGAGCGTATATAAGCCCACCAATTATTTTAGCAATACCGTTTATATAAGCCAATCAAGAGTGAGGAGGTAAATATTCCAGCCAGTCAGGCATGATTGATTTAAAAAGAGCGCATATTAATATAACAAGCGAGGGGCAAACAAGGAACAGAGAAGGGAAATTGCACCAAACTCATTAGAGTGATTTATGTCACATGATTGTTCATCTGAAAAGGGATGCAGAAGCAAGGGTTGGAAAAAGGTTTGGATGGAGCTAAGGTGCCAGATTTGCATGTGCCACAGCACCTGTAGCTCACTGTGAGGAACATCCTGATGCAAATGTGTCTGAGGAGATGTTAGCTTCCCAGGATGTCCTCAGGTTCTGCTTGTCACTCCAGCCTGGGATGAATGGGAATCGCGCTGGGCCCAGACTGTGTGACAGTGAGCCACACTACGCTGGGGGGGTCTAACTCCTTTGCACAGGGCCCAAACTGTGTGAAGGGGAGCCATACCATGCTGGTGGGGCACAGGCTCATCGAGCTGAGCTCTGGCTCATACTGAGCTGCTCCTCCCCATCCTGATCTGCCTAGAGAATCTTCCAGCATCGTTTTTGTTCTCCGGGAGTCATGTCAGGTCAGCCAGATGAGGGTTAGATCAGTAGTGCAACAGGTGACGCGGTTTAAGGACACAAAGTAGGCCCCTGGACACATTTGCTTTTTTTTGCAAGACAGAAAAAAACTATATGCCCAGAACATTAATCACTAAAGCATAATTAAGACCAGAGGGTGGATTGAAACATCCAAGTCCCTGCCTCTCTCTCTCCCTTCCTCACTCCCTCTATCTCCCAGCACTGAGATGCCTTCCCCAACTTGTAAGGAGAGGAGATCAGCTCCCCATTGTGAATTCGTGGGGCGAACTGTGCTGTCAGTTACTTGTGCTCTGGGGTTTGAGAAAATACAGGATCTCGCCGCCCGATGCACTAACAAGGCCAGATGGGAGTGTCGGCCCAGGCGGACCCCCGGCTCCCAGAAGGCAGGGCCGAGTCGTGCAGCTTTCAGACTACCTGCACGTTATGCTTTTCCTTACTAAAGATGCTGCGGCTATAGTACTGGATCAGCACCCAGAGCAGAACAAGTTTCGGGAAAGTCAAATCGGCAAAGATATCACATTTAATTCGACGCTAAATTGCCTAATTTTGGGATGCAATATCAATATGTAGAAACAGATACAAATTGTATGCGATCCAGAGTGTATCCCAGCCCTGTGTCTCGGGGTGTCTGAGTTTTCCCATAACCAGGATCAGGATGAGCTGGAAGATGAAGGGAGTCGCACAGTGTGTATAGATTAAATTAAAACAAGAGGCTGTTTGATATCTGTGGAAATCTTTCAAATGCATGATTTTGGAGCCTCTTCTATGCCTTATTTCAGTATACTCCTACATTAATAAATGAATGAATGCCCGTTTCATGTCTATGGTATTGTAGTAACAAAAATATACTCATGGGGAAACCTGAAGAGACACCAAGAATCCTGTGAAGCTCCCATCAGCAGTGCGTTTCAGGCACAGTGGCATATTAGTTAAGCAGACTAAATGGAACCGCCATGAGAGGCTGTGGGCCATTGTGCCCTTCAATTAAAGATACTGTCAGTCCACTGTCAGAATCAGAATTCACGTCATTGGCCAGGTACAACTGTATGTACTAGGAATTTGTATTGATTGCAATGGTTCTTACATTCAGAAGAACAAAGAACATGAAGAAAACAGATAAATATAAATAACGATAGAGGAACAGAGGTACTGAATATAGAATATAAAAATGTGAAAATATATTATGACCCATAGGTGAAAAAGGATGTACAAATATGGGTGCAGAGAGAGTGGGGGGGGGGGGGGGGGGGGTGATGGTGGGGGGGGTGGGGTGGGGGGGTTTGGTCGAAGCGGAAGAGGAGANNNCCCCCCCCCCCCCCCCCCCCCCCCCGCGCCAGCCGGGGCCCGGGGGCTTGTTGATGAGAGGAAGAAGCTGCCTTTGTGACATGTAGATCTGGTCTTGATAGTACTGTTGCCGGAGGGTCATTTTTTGAACAGTTCCTGTCCAGGATGCGAGGGATCAGCCATGATATTTCTTGCCCGCATCAGTGTACTGGAGGTGTATAGGTCCTATTGGGATGGCAGATTGCAGCCTATCACCTTCTCTGCAGATATGATGATTGTAATTAATAATTTTAGACAAGTGATACAATAGATTTAGGGTACTGAATGGCTTGTTATGGAAATAAAGTTAGACAGATGATGACAAAGGACTAATCGCGATTCAGTCATAGCTGCCACGTGACCTCATGCGGGTGAAGGAGAGTAGCTGATTGGCATGGTCATAGCAGCATGTAGAAGCTGGGATTTGCTGGGAAACAACGGCAGAAACCGCTTTTAAACTGCTGCGAACTGTGACAGCCTTGTAAGACACAGACTCAAGGCTGGGTGTTGGCATTTTAAATGCTATTATTTATGAGCCTGACGTTTCCATTTTAAAAGGCCACCAGAGGGCAGTGTTGCAGCAGTAATGTTCATGACTTGCCATCTTACTTAAAAGACTTTTATAATTATCTGAGACCTTTTTGTTTGGATCTTGTTGCTTTTATATGGATAAATATGGATGAAAAGGACATTCCTTGATCTCACCCAGGAAAATGTTTAATTGAAAACATTTAGCTATAAGTTCTTTTCTGAAGATACACTCAATCAATCCACCTTTCCAACTAGTTCCCTGCCTTGTACTGATTTTCTCCTCTCACAGGCATCAGGTTTACCCAGTGCGTTGAGTTAGTGTCTATAGAAAATGTCTGGATGGATGAAACTGGACATATTTTAATGTTTACTGAATGCAGGATCATAGAAGGAGGTGAGATGGAAGGAGGATCAGCAGAAGGAGGAACTGGACAGCGAGTACTGGAGGTTACTGAATGATGCTGCCCAGTGAGTTTCATTAATATTTGTAAAAGCTCAGCAACCCTGTGAAGAATAAGTGGCTGGGAGATGCGTGGTTGGATGGATTTCTAAAAGGCTAAAAGAAACACAAAGGCGAACAACTAAAAAGACCATTTACCAGCTGGGCTTGTGGGAACATGGTGTTCCCATGATATGAGTTTTGCTTCTATTTTACATATTTAGCACATCAACAATCAGAGAACAAATGAGACAATCACTTTCTGCAACATCTGGTCTAGCAACTGTCAATGGTGTTTACCAGCAGCTAGTAACTATGAATTAACTGTAAATATATCCCCCTAACTGTAAAATGAGTTCATCCATATGAGGAGCTGTATATCCAGTTTCCCATTGAGCATCCTTCTAGTCTAAGAAATCCTCTTTTGCTGGTCACATTTACAGAGAGACCAGGTGAGCCTATTGCTGGAAGCACATGGCACAAGGCAGGAGACACCCTGGACAGAACACCAGTCCATCACAGGACACAAGGAAGAGGAGACCCTGGACAGGACACCAGCCCACCACCAGCTCACAAACTTATTCTGAAGACACTTTTATCCAAAATAATATGCAATCAAGAAAGCAGGGTCAGTCAGCGCCTAGAGCAATAGGGGTTAAAGCTCAAGGTCCCAACAGTGACATAACTCTATCGACCACAGGATTTAAACTGACGACCTGGCAATCTGAGCCTCATGCTGCTCCCCACCAACCAATTCACCCACCAACAGGAGCAAACTGGAGTGCCTGGAGAATCAGGAGAAATAGTGCACCCAGAGGGTCCCCATGCTGCCTCCCTTATAACGGCTGGAGCTGTATCATGAGAGATTCCAGTGGATCTATATCATTAAGTGGTTTGAGCCTTTGATGTGGTTCCATATTATACAAACATTCAGACCAGAGCTGTCAGTTTCTCCAGCAAATCCCATGGATTATATTTAAATTTACTAGGGTATTCCCTTTACTTGACAAAGGGCATTCATGCATAGGCAGAAATGATGAGTGTATAGAGGGTCCATTCACTCTTCAGAGCACCCAGGAACTTGACCTGTGCCCTTAAACTAACTTGACAGATAAGCTCCCCTCGTTTCCATAAAACATCTGCATGGTTTTTTTTATTATCCCACATTAATCTTTAAAATCCACAGATTTGCATAATATGGCTTTTCGTTTCCCTTCACAGACTGGAACTTTTTTAGAAGTGAGGATGAAGCTGTTTTTAATGAAGCTCTTTTCCTCTTTTCTCATTCCACTGCTGATAATTACTAAGCAGATCAGGAAAATTTACATGAAAGTGTTTCAAGTTCCAGCAGTAACTTCAAGCTGAAGCCTATTTTTCTGCCTTGAGGGTCCATGCCTTCTGATATGTCCAGCCTGCTCCGCCTCTCCGATCCTTATGTTTCCCTTGGCTGTGGCTCCAAATCAGCTCCACCTATGACCCGTTGATCTTACCTGTTGTTCCTGCCCTCCTGTAGACCATTCACAGCTGCCGTGTGTTTTCTCCTCATTACCCATTTTTATAACTGTCTTTCAGTCCAGTATCCCCCATCAGTTCACCGTTGCCTGTTAGCATCTGCTGTCTGCAGTGTTAAGCAAATGAAAAGTCCCTGCGTGGGATAATCCCTGTGCAGCCTGCATTCTGGGTCATTCCTTATATTAGTAGACGTGGCACATTAAACTTTATTTAAATCTTGGTAGAATTTTTTTCATGATATGTATACATTTTATTTGTAATAAATAATGAAGAATAATTCAAGCTTATAACACATATTCATGGTAGTCAACCATAAGTACCGAAGAAATACATAAAATGTTTAATACATTAATCTACATTTGAGGAACAGAAAATGTAGTTAGGGAACAGCATTAGTGAGACAGAACAGTGACCACATGAAGTGTGGCCTTTACTATTATTATTTTGTGGCAAAAAATGTCTATGTAGGAAACACTGTGACTCCCAGTTCCTGTTTTAATAATCCAATATTGTGACTGAGGTAAGTACTAAAAAATCACAGACTGTTGAAAATTTTTAAAAAAGGATTTAAGACATTTCTTTTTAATATAACTTATGGATTTTGGTTAATTTTGTTTTTATAGTTTTCTTTATTGATATACTTGCTTGTTTTAATATGTGTTTTTAAAATTTTTTAGGATGACTTATTTTGTGGCACTTTGAGATTTATTTTAAATGCAAAGTGCGTTACAAATAAAATCAATTATTATTTTTATTATTTAAAAAAAAACTAAAACCAACAATGTTATATCAACAACAATCAGCAATTCATAATTTTAAAGGTGAAATTTGTCCCTTGTAGTGAAAGAATGCCCTGAGGTAATGAGGATAAAAAGGATTTGGGCAAAACCACTGCAATTAAAAAGAATTTCCTGCCAATGCCAGTCTGATAATAATCTAAAATTAGTCTTACGTTGGTTTTTTTCCCCACAATGCCAGAACACACATGTTTGTCCCAGATCACTTTGTAGTTTCATTCTCTAACATACAACCAAGTTGAGATATTACTTGTAAGAAATGTGCTTTGATTTTATGAAGCCAATACTTAGGAAAGAATTTGGCATCTTATCTCACATGTTGGGCTCTCTTTTCTCGCCAATAACTATCTGAAGAACTCTTCTCAGTGTCCAATGGTGTCATTGCTACTATACAGGAGTGATATTGCAGACTGAATTTATTGGGAGATGAATGATAGTATTTTCAACCGAATAGAATAGAATTTGTGTTTGTGAATTTGTGAATATGCTGATGATATTTATAAAAATGGATTTTGGGAAGATAAAAGTAAATTCATAAATCTTAAATATATTTCAACACTTTGTTATCATTCTTAGGTGTACCTGAAACAGATCCCTTCTTGTAGGTTTACCTATCAGTTTTGTTAAATCAGGGTTGAAAACACTTGGAATTTGGAACTTTAGTGTTATTTGTCCTGTTTTCTGGTTGCTGTGCTAGTCTAAGTGTATTGTTACAGATAAACAGTGTATTGTCACACATAAATAGTGTATTATTACAGATAAACAGTGTATCGTTATTGTTTACCACTGTGGCATTTCTATGATTCACACACATAGCAGACTTTTAAATACACGTATTCACATGTGATATGGAAAACAGCACTATCCTGTTAACTGTTAGATCAGTGTTATACATTTATGACGGAAGAAAAAACAGTTTATATTGCTATAAAACTCATTTAATATAGACTATTATATAACTAATTTAACACACATACAAACTATATGCTGCTCACACCTATTTTTCATAAGGTGCATGAGGGATATAGAGGTTGCATGGTGCAGGTCTTCTTCAAAGGCAGTTGAGAGATAATGGAGACCAAGATGTTCTTTGCAAAATTTGAACAAATGGTGGTTTGGCCCTTTTAACTGGGGAAAAAATTACCGGTACTCAAAAAGAAAAACCATTTTTCAAAGCCTGTGTATTTTCATGTTGCTGAAAGGATCTCCTTGAAGTGCAGTCGGTATACATTTGCATGTAGTGATTAAGTACTTGGAAGGTCCATTGTATCCATCCAGCTGACCAAGTTTTAATCCCTATTCATCTGATCAGGACCAACTGGATTTCATTAATTCAAGAGGCTATAGGTATAGGTCAGGTGATCAGATGGTCTTTTTGCTACTACTGTGCCTCCTACCATCTCACAAGAAGTAAGCAAAATACAATAAACATAAATCATACAAATGAGTGACTTTTAATTGCCATGTGTTACTGGTAGTTCAGTTCTGGAGAGGAAGAACTTTGCAAGGTGTCTCCGACTTCCGAGACACCTGGAGGCTTGTCTGTGACCCTGCAAGTATCTGTTTTTAGATTCAGTATGTCCCGAGACACCAGGAGGCTTGTCTGTCACCTTGCACGGATCTGTTTATAGATCCAGTATGTCCAGAGACACCTGGAGGCTTGTCTGTGACCCTGCAAGTATCTGTTTTTAAATCCAGTATGTCCCGAGACACCAGGAGGCTTGTCTGTCATCTTGCACGGATCTGTTTATAGATCCAGTATGTTCTGAGACACCTGGAGGCTTGTCTGTGACCCTGCAAGGATCTGTTTTTAGATCCAATATGTCACGAGACACATGGAAGCTTGTCTGTCACCTTGCACGGATCTGTTTTTAGATCCAGTATGTTCCGAGATACCTGGAGGCTTGTCTGTGACCCTGCAAGTATCTGTCTTTAGATCCAGTATGTCTGAGACCCTGTATAGATTTGTTTTTTAGATCCAACTCTGCCGTTTGTGAAATGTTACAATATAATATGTCACACACGAAATATGTCCGTCAACAAAGTGTCCCATCTTTGTATCGTGGCCTTTTACTTTGTGTTATTAAGATCAAAGTTTATATGGTGGAAATAGAACAGGAAATACAAATCTCAATAAACAGCTTCTTTTTCACTGTGGATATAATTGCTAAAGGGAAAAAAACATTGAAATATATATACTTGCCTTGAAACTACACACAGCTAGAGGGACTAAAATGGTTGAGGAGCTGTGAATTTCAGCAGTGTGTATGTCAATCCATGGACTCTTTAGGATCATAGTAATTGAAAAACAAGTAGCTCTGTAAACAACATAGGGGGTGTGGGGGTATATTCAACACCTGTCCATCTTTGGAGGGTGAGACAGGTGAGAAAAGGGATTTGTGCAGTTTTTTCATTCCCTTCCTGACTTAAGCCTTGCACATATAAGGCCCTGTTTTCTTTTTTTCTACCCACAATAAGCCCAGAGTGTATGTAGTTCAGTCCCGGTTGCATTAGTGAGCATCACCAAATAACCACAGGTGCCCCTTGACTTACGGTGGGGTTATCTTATGTACCAATGCACCCATTGTAAGTGTAATATATTGTAAATTGAATATGAATATGATAAGTAACTAAATAACTACTGTGTTGTATTACCGGGTGGCGCAAGCGAACAGAATTCAAGGAATCCACTATAGCCGGGAGAACGAGGGTTTAATGGACAACACGGATACACACCACGACACTAACAACTTCAATGCCGCGACAGGGGAACATGGGCATACACCGACTAAATACACAACACAAATCACAGGACTGGCGGGCGGCTTCCGCCTACAGGTGGAACTCATCAGGATGGTACAGAAGGTAACGAGGGGGGCGTGGCACACCCAGGGCTGGAAACAGGACGGACGACGCGGTACGTGACATACTGTCACTGAAAAAGTAAATAATTTAATGTTGCTGAATAAATTACAACAGTTTAATTTTTGAAAACTAAATGAATACAGGTCACACACACACACACACACGTGCACACACACACGTGCACACACACACACACAAAAGATACCATGTACGATACATCAATCCATAAGTGTTTCAGTTCTGTTTCTGAGCCAAGTTGACAATCTCACAGAGGAAACAACAGTTTTATCTTTCTGTGAACTTAATATGAAATAATAATGTCAACAGTCTCATTTTACTCATTTACATTTTTTGTTCATTCTTCACTGCAGGCAATACCACAGCATATGCAAAATCGTAAAATACTGTTTACAAGTGCTGGGCTTTCAAACTTGTTGGCCTTCTACAAAAAGCTTGTGAAATTTCTTACTGGACAGCATGTGTCCTCCAGTTACTGATTATTGTTTGTGACTGAGCCTGAATCATAAGCCCATAGAACTTAAATAATTTACTGTGGCCTTGTATGGGATTTCATTTTTGTGAATGGAAAAATTCCAGAGATGGAAATATTACAGAAAATAAATCATCTGTGCTGTTTAAATTAGCACCCGGCATGTCTCATTTTGCTTACTAGCATATATAGTTAATATGGTTAGTTAATACTCAATGTTCTTTTGTAATTCAGTTTATTTTACTTCTACTGTATGTGACCAACTACACTAAACTAATTCTTGTACTCAGGGTGTATGTGGTGAGTAAACTTTGATTTTGATTCTGATGCTTTGGATGTCACACTAGGGTTAGGGTATCTATATGATTTCTCTGAAATATATGTGACTATGGACGCTGGTACAGGAATGCTAGGCTTAATGGTACCAAAGATGAGATGCTTGTTCATAATTCTCCAGGAGGGGCAGACAGATGGGAAAAAATCTAATAAATAGTAATTCAAGATTAAAATGTAAGGGAATGTCTGTAGTGATAAGTCAAAGTTTGCCTTCATATGGAGGGTAGTTACAGTACAAGCATAGCTATAGGTCATACAAAGCTGCTTGGCTGTGTGGCAGATGTACAGTCCTCTGTGCAGAGAAGGAGACAAATTCTGTGCCCTTAAGAGTCTTAGATAATAGAAGCAGGAAGGCAGTGCTTTCTTGGTAGCCAAGGAAACCAAAAATGTGATGAATAGGGTTATAAAACCAGCCCTGTGTATTAGACTTCCAAAACACCCATGCAATAAATTAGGCTGGATGGTGACAAAGCAAATTAAACAAAGCATCTCAGGTGTTAAATTGAAATTAAATCATTTAATCAAAGACATTTATCCTCCAGGGTGAGGTTTGACTAAATGTTTTGTAATTTAGTCTTTACGTTTTTTCCATTTATTTATTTTTTATTTGACAGAGACCATAGTTCTCCAAGTGTCACAAAACAACAGAAGTTGACTGAGTGCAATAACAATTATAAAGTGTATCCGATTAATGAAAAAAAAATGCTTAATTTGATCTAGCTCATTGAATCAAGTAAGATGCTATTTGCAAAACACTGTACGAACACACATGCAATCTCCAAGTTAAACAAATACATCCACAAATACATATCACCCCTGTATTTAAATAGTAGTAGTGATTGTATTGAAGATTTAAATTGAATGGCTCAGAATTAGAATGAAAAGAAATCAAGTGTGTACAGCCTGCTGATTCTAGACCTACTCCACCTTTACACACTTTTCCCAAAATCAGCAGGCTTTTCTTTTACTATTATGCTGAAAAACACTAGAGCTGTGACAGCAAGAAAATAGATGCCAGAGAACTCCTCAAATGTCATCTTTTCGAGAAGCTTGCAGCTCGATGAGGGAGCAGCCCATTCAAATGCATTCTCTTTAATGATGGCCAAGTCACACGGGGAGCTTCTGCTTCCGAGTCTGAGAAAGATGCAGCCAGGTGACTACCAAAGACGTGGTATCTGGTGGAGCTCGAGAACCCAGGGCAACTTGCTAGCTTCCTATCAGCAAAATGATGAAAGAAGAGACAGGGCTGTTCTCTGACCCCAAGCGCTAATAGTGAGTGGTACAACAACAGAAACAAAACAAGGTATGACTATGTCTACTAGACATAAGATCGTTCAACTAATTGTAGCGAGAAAGCCAAACGGTTCTGGAGTTATGATTCATCCAGCTAATAGGTAAACAAAACCCATAAACAAAGATAGCCTATAAAAGATGTGATATATTCATAGAGTAAAACTTCAATATCAAAATAACAAAAAAAGCAGTTAGGTTATTAGATAAAACAATGGGCTGTATATTGTGAGGAAGAAACACAATGAAAATCCATAACGGTTGGCCCGGAAATTGCTACGTGAGGATGCTAACAGCTCATTGTTGAAACAAAAAGGGCATAATGTTCACTTTCTCATCTTGCTCTCCTTTGAGAAAAACACAGATGTACAATTAAGAGTGAAGTTTGGATTCCAAACACAGGGTTCAGCCATTTATCCGGTGCCCTTGGAAAATTTTGGGAGGTTAGGGGCCTTGCCAGAGGGCCCAATGGATGTGTTAGTATGACAGTGAGGACGGGATATGAACCTGCAACCTTCCTATTATTGGAACAAAGGCATATGCAGCTGAGACATATACTAGCATGACTTGCCCCAACTAGGGGCTGAGATTGTCTTCCACATTGCAATTTAACATTTGCACTGGGGAGAAGATCAGGGACAATGTCCATGGCAAGCTAACTACTCGTGCTTTATCTGCCGCCTTGATTGGAAAGTCCTGCGGATCCCATCCTGAAGAGATCAAAGTCTCTTGAACCAAGTGTTGACACTGAAGGACCCATACCCACACCCATAGCCCCTTTTGTCTCTCTTCTCTGTTCCCCCTTTTCTCTCTCCTCTATCTTTCCTTTTGTGTCTCTCCTCTGTCCTCACTTCTGTCTCTTACCTCTGTCTTCCCTTTTGTCTCTCTCATGTCCTTAGTTTCCGTTTATGAAACCTCACTGCTTCAGGGGTATAATCATACATCGACTGTGCCTCCTTGTCATCCAGACCTTTCCGGTAACCTCATCCGGGTGCCCCTGCCTCATGCCTTCTGCGCAGTGGCTCTTGGGACAGGCTCCAGGTTTATAGTACAGCAGTTGGATGGCTATGCTACTTACTGTATGCACCTAAAGCAGCTGTCACCCTCTTAATTGTGGAAATGAAATGCATTATTTTACACACCTTTGTCTTATATTACTAAATATATGATATTTGTGTTTTTATAAGAAATGTGTTGCTTTATGGTACATTTTTTTCCAGAGAATAAGAGAATATAACCTCTCTTCCCCCTCCTACGACTGTTAATATAGAAAAACTAGTAATTCCCTGAAAGAAACACCTTGAAAATAGGCAATGGTGGAGTCTCTGGATTGTGCTTGATATTTGCTGAAAGGTGCAGGGGAATTGGTAGAATTTTGAGGTAGATGTCTGGATCAGAATCCACCCAAAAAATTATGGATACAGTATATTGCGTTATTGTTTAATTTATGTACACATTTTTGTCAGTTAAAATACTGTCATACCGATTACAAAGTGAATGATCCTAAATAGGTGGCTGCAAGACACAAATGCATAAATCAGAAAAAATCCATCCTTTACTTACATTCAGGTTGATTAGATTAATAGAGATTGGGCCAAAATAAGATAATTAGTCAAATTAAACTTTCTGGCAGCAGCTTCCTGCCCACGACAACGGGAATAAGAATAAAACTAGTAAAAAAGTCTCTATAGGAAAAGAGTATAAACAGCCAGTTTCCTGTGATAAGTGTCACCCAGAAAATATTTACTGAAATTTCCGACACAGAAAAGTGAACGAAACAGGTATCACCCTAAAACTGGCCACCTCATGACGCAACTAATACCACAAAAGTCCATTATAACAACAATAAACACACGGTCCATATACTGTATTAATATCTATCTGGGTACTACCCATTAATTTCTATGGGCATAACCACCCCACCCAACTATGACAGCATTAACCCCTACCCAGCCCTAACCCTAATCCTACATAACTATGGTCATTATTAGTTTTTTGACTGCAGACACAGATTTTTATAAAACAGACTTTTGAAAAAGTGGTCCCCACAATGTCAGAATAACAGGTTTTAATCACATCGTGGACACCAAAATGCCCCCACAATGTAATATATGCATAACCCCCACACACACATATACACCCAGCCACATAACATAAATCGGCAATTTAGAAAAGGTAGTTATTCCAACTGTATGTCTTAGGTCTGCCACGAAAAACTGAATAGCTGCCTGATGTTGGAAGAACATACATACCCCACATACACATACATATAACAATAACAGTAATAATTATTAAAAGCTTGGTTTTCTTGAACCCTCCCACCCCCTGGAGAGCAATTTGTGGTTGTATGCATGCTAGCTAACGAAAGAACAAATGATGCTCAGCCTAGCTACTAGATGTGTATGAGAGAGTGTAATATAACAACTTGCAGCAGTTCAGGGGATTTCGGAAAGCGCTGAGGCGGTGGCCCATGACAAAAGAGATTGGCTAAGCTTCCATTTTATTATTTATTTCACTTGCTTTGCAGACACTTCCATCCTTGAAACCATACGCCCAAAGAGTATTCATAGTTCTCAATTTGACATTTTCTCTGTCATTCTGTGATATATTTATAGGCATGCTATTCGGTACAGAATATCGAAATATATTGGTTCCCCAGAGCAGGATTTTTTGTTGTCCAGGAACATCACCAAAATAAGTCCCATGGCAATAGACCCTCCCCATATAAAAATGATAAATAAATAATGTGACACTGTGCAGGTGTACAAGTGATGCAGGAACAATAAAGGGGTAAGTCAAAATGGGCTGGGTTAAGATCCTCAGCACTGGACGTGTTCAGGGACATGAAGCCTGTAAGAACTGAACAAAGGGCCATCTGATGTGCTCAGTCCTCTGGGGGAAGGTTCTCCTCAAGCAAAGCAGCTCAAGAGGACAAGATGAACACAATAGTATCAACAACATTCTTCTCTCAGCAACTGCTCCCAGGGGTCCATAGACATTGCTAGATTTCCTTAAAATGGATTTATCAACCATCATCCTTCACCTTGGTATTACCTTCCAAGAAATAGCAGTGAGAAATATCACCCTGGCTATGATGGACAGGCTGCTAAACACACTGAAGGACTTTGGGTTCATTTTCCCCCAAAACTGGATTTGAAGACAATTTTATCCAAATGAAAAATACAGAAAATGTTCCCTTCTACAGGCTGTTGTCTCAGTGCCTATTTAGACTCGATGCTCAAAAGATGTACACATAATGGCCACCGCGCATTTTCGACATTGATTCCACTCGTACGTGAGATGCAGTACCACCAAAATCTTGGGTGCAGTATAGTCACCTTTTGCCATGGGGCTATTTGTTTTTATATAGTACAATTAGTATTAAAGTAGCATCTGATTTTTTAAAATTTCTTGCGAATGATACCAGAAGATATTCAAAACAATATTTTCAGAGGCAAGAGGGAAAAATATATAGAGCACTACAATGCACATCTTCAAAATTTAATGGAAGTTTAAGTTTCTTCTGCTTCCAAATTCAATCTGAGCTGAGCAGTGTGATATGTACTGTCACACCTGGGCAAGAAGGGAGACAGATATCCAGGGATGCATGGGAATGGAGAAATTAATGGGGACAAAACACCCAAAGCAAAAGAGGCGAGAGGTGGCGTGCAGCAGGGGAGCGAGGTCTTCGCTGCCGGGTCGCCGATGGTGAACGCCGAGAGAGTGGGCGTGGTCCTCGGGTGAGGCAGCCAATGACGTGGTATCCAAGGGGCGTGCAGGAATCGTAGTCGAGGAAGACAGGCAGAGGTCTTTACCGACAAAGAGACAGGACAGGAACACACAGGGAGAGGGAGACGAGGAAAGCCGGGCTCAGCAGGACGGACAGGCCCATGACGGGAACGGGTCTGAGGAAGGGTCAGGTTCACACGCGAGGATAACAGGCAAGGTAAGGGCAGCCGGTTGACAGAAGACAGACAAAACGCTTGGTATGGCTCCGAATCATGGGCTCAATACTTTGCAGTGTTCCCTGAGCTAAGTCTTGCTTATAAGGGAGCTTGGTCTGAGGTTGAAGAGCTCCACCTGTTAGGTCCCGCTCCCGTGGGCGTGACATGTAAAAAGTACAATGAAATTTATACTTGAAGTTTTACTTGCTTACTTTCAAAAGCAGCATTATTTTTCAATACAGTTTTGGCATTTATAAATCTTGATATTAAAATCGGCTGAGAGCAGGAACAATACATTTCGCTAGAACATCTATATTGTTATATTGAATATAACAAAACTTAGCAAGCTTTGCAATTTTAATGACCACTCCTTTTCAAAACTAACTAGAATGATTAGCATTAGTTTACAGATTATCGCTGCTACTTTTGCATGAGGTCTGCATGCATTCCCTGAGCCAAGAAAGTTTGCATCTGTATTAGGATGAATTCACGGACGATTATGTTGCTCACGTGACATGGTATTGATCCATTTACTATAATATTCTGGGAAGTTATAATTATGGATTAATTCTGATCGTGTGTGGACGGATCATCCTGAAATTCAGATCGATCGTCCATGATTCACCATGAATGTCACCAAACTGCACAAACATGTTGCTTATCGATCCCCTATAAAAACCTCTATTTCACCGTAAATAACTTAGGCTCATAAAAGGAGCCAGGATAATAATCTAGGTTGATCAGCAAGCAGAACGCTTATCTTGGTTTTGGGGTGGGTCGGTATGCAACACCCTGTATTGTCTTTAGGGGGGAGGCATGGGACAATTAAGGACATCTGGCGTAAAGACGCCTATCTTATCACAAGCAGAATCACTCGGACAAAAGGGGGAATTGGAACACGCTATATTGCTTGGTGGGAAGGGGTGAGCCTGGTCAGCTTTCCCCCTGCCCACATGCAACAGTAAATTTAGTATAAAGATAGGAGGAGATCCCAGTACTGACCGGAGTTCAGGTGTTTTACGTGCCAGAAGAGTTGGTCTGGAGGTGGATGGAATATAAAAATCAACTTGAAAAGCTTAAAATTTAACTTTCAACTATTTTTCCTCTTTATTTCAATGTTTGATTAAGGGCTCTTAAATTTGTTTATGAAACAATGCAAGTCCCTCACTCTAACCTTCTATCCTGCAATTCTCCTTGTCAGTTTTTTACTTTTTTTCACACAGTAGTGCTACATTCAGGATGTATTAACAAGAGGAGGCAATATTGTGGACCACCGCCTCACAGCAAGAAAAGGGCCATGCAATGCATCCAAAGATCCTTAAATTTGAAAGAGTATGCGACTTGGCACCATCAACTAAATTTAATTCAATTCAGATTATTTTTGGAAGGAAAGACAAGGAAATGAAAGACATGGCCAAATGCAGTATTGCAGTCTTTAGAAAGTCAAATGTGTAACAAAACAAAAAAAATACATTTATTATACAGTTGGAGGTAAATCTTACAATCTAAATAGCATGTGAATAATTCATATAATTATATCTGAGTTATACACTCACCTAAAGGATTATTAGGAACACCATACTAATACAGTGTTTGACCCCCTTTCGCCTTCAGAACTGCTTTAATTCTACGTGGCATTGATTCAACAAGGTGCTGAAAGCATTCT
>JABFDZ020000049.1:8969636-8980781 GCA_019775955.2 Pollimyrus isidori
GTGGCTGTTGAACCCTCTCTCCGGGAAAAGTGTGGGTGTTAAAACACCCACATCCCCCACGGGTGCGACGCCCCTGCGTCTCTGTGGTTGGGAGGCCTCCTTCGTGTGTTGTCACCGCTGTGTCTTTAGTGCTTCTCTGTGACGCACTGAATTGCTTCATGGTGCAAAGGTAGTGTAGAATGAAACCAGCTCGACCAGCACCAATTAGTCAATTAACTTCAATATTCATAGAGTCCTTAAAACATTATTGTACACTGTGTTCATCCACAAATGGAATTAACAAAACGGAAACGACAATACGGTACATCATTTAGTTTTCTTCCTGGTTATGTTGTATTACCGCATCTCAATTTTGATAACTACTGAAAACATATCTTTAAGTGATTTGATTGCCACATTCTGGAAGATAGCAGTTTGTGTCAGGGACAGTATCCAACCTTCCCTGTCCTTCATGTGTCTTCCCTGTTTGGCCAGCAAGTGGTGTCGGCCAGCTTGTTCCCTTTTCTGTCTTGGTACTAGACCCTTGTGAGTTTTCCATGCAGCCTAGGTTGTTGCATGCTTCCATGGGTTGTGTATGTAACACAAATTCTGTATTTCTGCAGTCATGGGTTCAAGGCCAGCTCCACCTGTTATTTTGCTTTTATTAATTTTCTATCTTCCTGTTTTGGGTCTAGTTTATTTCTAGTCCTGTTTGTATTTTTGAATTCCTTGTTATTATCTATGTGTAAATATCCTGGCATATCATTTGGGTTTTCTGGTTTCACTGTTCCTTAGAGTTCCCACTTCTGTGCTTGTTAATTGTTGATTGTTGTCCTGTGCCCTCGGTGATTGAATAATTGTCTTATGTTCTGCACCAAGCTCTCTTGTTTCATGGTTGAGGTGTGTATTTAAATGCTTGCCCTGCCTTATTTTGCTTAACTTGCTTTGCCTGGTTTATGGTGTAGGTTCTGTCTGTAGTGTTTATTTCTGTTTAGTTCTGACCCCTTGTCTTTTTGTTTTTTAGTTTTCCTCAGAGTGTCTTATTGTTTTGTGTCTCAGAGGTGCCAGTGGCTCGTCACCTTTCCTAAACTAATTCTTACGAACCCTAGGGACCAAGTAATTATTATCATTTGATCAGAATCTTCCATCCATATGCCAGCCATTTGTCCAGAACAGGATCATAGAAGTCAATTACAAACTTATAATACCTATATCTTGGCACACATAACAGTATCTGTCCAGTAAGCAGTTTTGTGCTGCATTATTTAGCATTTTACGTCTGTGTAAATGCTAATTAAGCATCATTCTACAAGAAAAAATTCTGGGGGAAGTATTTTAACCTGCACAAATAAGACAACTTTGCAAAAAAGATGCAAACCTGATGAAGCAGCCAAACTTGTAGCATGTATTACAACACCTGGGGAGCATCGAACACGGCCAATTGAAAAGGTATCCTTTGTTTTACAGGCAAAGGAAGGTATTCTTCAGATTGATGGGATACTGAAGGTCTGTAGTTCATGATAACTTGAGGGCTGTTGAAGCACTAAAGAAAATAAAACGTGAAAACAACACAGAGCACCTCAGGCTTTCTTTAATATTCAGCCTAGGTGAACCATTGAATGTTAGTCCATCCATCCGTCCTCCAAGCACTTATCCAGCAGAGCATCACAGTGACCTTTGAAATTACCTCAGGAAACATAAGATGCTGGTCCATCAAACAATCATACACTAAGAGTAATTACAAAGCATCATTGCCACAGTCACAAGTTGGACGCCTCATGATGGGTCATTCAGCAATGTCCTTAACCCCCAGCTCCCTGGGTGCTGCAAGATGGCTGCCCCTCACTGTGACACCCACCCCCCCAAGCTTCAAGTAAAGCAAGATGGGGCAAAGCAATAATGGGGATTCCCTCATGGGAATCAACAAAGTATCGCTATTACGTTCCAAAGCTTCCAAATAATAGGTTATATGATTGTATCTGCAGCGTCATTGTTTTATGAAATAGCTTTAGAATATGAAATGCAAGTTAAATGTATATTTGGTAGCTAATTTACTTTCCATTATTGGTAAAGTGTAGGTGATGAATGTACTAGAGAACCCCAAATCATGGCATCTACCTGCTTTGGGTACCTGTAGGGATCGCAGGGAGATAAATGGGTGTAGGCAATCTCTGATTCATTCATACAGGGATGGCTCTTTGCAGCCCCTTCAAAAGCATGAGTGGGACTCGGGGGGCACCGCCTGCCGTATCAGCTCCAGTGTCTCTGTGTGAACCGTAAGACTGCACTAGAGAGACTGATAGAGAGATGGTCCAGCCTAAGGCACATTCAGCACTGAAGACAGACGGCATAGGAAGAGCAGGATCATTACAGCTACACCCACTCCGTGCTCCTTAAAGCCCTGCAGAAGAGAGTGGGCTTTCTCAGACTCAGCGCTGGGCCTTCCATCTCCTACAGAATGATGATTTGGATCATACCTTGCATCCTAGCAGAATCCTTCTTCAGAGCCTTTCAATGTCCTGCACCCCAGTCACTCCCGACCCATAAATGTCATCTATATGTCTGTGTCCCGCTCGCTGGATGAATTGCAGGCCATATGTTGATAACGTGCTAATAATTGCAGCCTCAAAAGAAGTAGCCATACCTATCCATACAACAGCTGTTGATATTTGTCGGATTTCCAGCTTGATTATGTCCCAGTTAAGAATAGTAGCTGGGACACATAACAGACAGCAATATAATAAAATGTGCGACAAAGTTGAAGGAAAACACCCAATGCTCCCTACAATTTTCACAGCATCCTCTTCAGAATAGAAAAATGACCCAACCTTTGCATATGAATCAACTGAATATCAAGGCAGCACCCTTCAAATACAGCCCTTCCTAGAAAATGTTCACCTCTTTTGTCACTGCCTTAAATATAGCTGCACGAGAGGAATCCCTTTGGCTTTGTGACACTTTTCACAGAATGAGAAACTGATCAAAACAATTATTATCACAACCAAAACATGGAACAGGTTTCCGGTAAATGGACACTTTCTGAAATTCACACACTCAGCTGTTGGTCTTCTGCCCTCTGGACAGAGTATGTCTGAGTACTCAGACCTGCTTGTGATGGGCTGCTGGCTGCACAGTGATGCTGGAATGAGAATCCGTGCTGGAAACAACAGGGCCAGCTGAGTGGTTCCTAATCTGGCTCCATGACAGCTGTATGCTTATGGTATTTCACCAGCCTCTCTGATGCCACTTCGAACCAAAGCATCAGCTTAGTAAATGTGGAATTCATGTAAACCAACAACGATCATCAATCTGCTTGTGCCAAAACTTGTCTGTGTCCATGATAAAATGTTTTGGTTGAGAAGATAAAATATTAAGGCTATTTTTAAATAGCAAGTACACAAAAAAAACAATGGATTTTGATAAAAATGTCCATTAGAAGTTGTCATTGTGTTGACCCTTGTAAACCAAGTTTCTACAACTAATGCCCAGACTTTTAAAAGTATATGAATGCCACTCCATTCCATCCATCATCCATCCATTTTCTATACCCCCTTCTCCTATGCAAAGTTGGCTATGGCCTGGAGGCTATGGGCGTACAAGGTAGGGTGGGGCACCAACCCATTCCAGGGCACTGACACACAAACACCATTTGTACACAGATTCCCACCTCATCCTATACATAGCTACATATTTTCTGCCTATATATTTATCGTGAATAAACACACATATACCAGCTGATGCATATACAGACATATTGAGTTGCCCAATAAAACCTTCAGGTGATATCAGTGCATGTAAGAGACACAGATTAGCCCCCAGTATGAGTACAGGCAGAAAGCAGAGCATGCAGAGGAAACAGGCATGACGTACAAGGACGACACGCACACACCTGGAGCAGAGAGTCTGCAGAACTCCCTACTGAGCTGCCATGCTTCCAAAAACACCCAGCTGAACAGGCTATAGACAGGGAGCCTATTTCAGGTTATGTTACATCCATCCATTTTCAATAACCTGTTATCCAAATGGGATCTTTCTGGAAGCATAAAAAGCCAAGATAATTCTGGAACATTATAGGATATCCACAAGCCTGCACATTCAGTCATACCTTTACACAGGAAACTCTCTGGCTTACCTGCATTTTAAAATTAAAGTCTGAGCAGAAGTGTTGCTGGGCACCAAATCAAAAGTATTTTCTTTTTCTTGTATAATACTACAATATTAAGGGTTTTCTCATTCTTTGGAGTTCTTTCTTGCCACTGTCATCTTTGGCTTGCTCTCTGTGGGCTTTGGGCAGGGATAATGTGCTTTGACATGATGTGATGTTGTGAAAATGCACTATACAAAAATGAACGTTTAAAGAACGTTTTTTGTACTAAACGTGCTGTGACTTTTCAATGGTTTGTTGGTTGATGGCTTTGGAAGTCCAGTGTGAATAACAAAACTGAGGGCTTCTTTGGATGGGTGACCATCTGGGGGATTGCAATGGAAGCTTCATCTTTAGCTGCTACGTGGGCATGGGACAAAGTCTAGGTCTGTAAGTATGAAGCCTTTGCAGCTATTGATGATGGCATGTCTTTTCATTGACACAAATGCATACCTACAGATCACAGTTAGAATTCAAAGACAGATGCTGGGTTCATAATCTGGATTTTGACTTAAATACATGTCCCATGAAATAATTTTAATAAAAACTAGATAAAAGACAAAATCCACCCATCTTTGATAACTGCTTATCCAGAACAGGAATACAATTAGCCTGTATCCTACTGTATGAATCTGTAATCTGAAATATTGAAATTATTATCAAAATATAATTCTTCTATATGCAGATCCAGTGGAGGGTGACAGTGAGAGCTGGAAGCCTATCCCAGGAAGCACATTAAGCAGGATACCGTATATACACAGGCACACAATCCAAGGATACTGAATCCCTGGAGGAAGCCTGTGCAAACGCATGAAGAGAATACAAAGTCCACACACAGAGCTGGGGGCACAAGTCAAACCACCAGCCCACTCCCTGCAAGGGTGAGACCACAATGCTAACCACTGAGCCCTGTATCCATAACTAATAATGACAAAACATCAGAAAGCAAACCATAGGAAAAGTCCTATCTCCTTTGCCTAATTCAATCCACAACAGTGGGACTAAATCCTAAAATGCAAATATAAAGGCTTTCAAATATGACATGATTTAATATTCAGCAGCAGATCCAGTATTAATCAGTCAAAATACACTCAGGTGACACGGCTCATCGCTTCTTCATTAGCTCAAGTAGTTGCTTGCATAAGGCCCAAATGGTGCTGCCTTCCAGAACAGTTATAGAATGATACCTGCTACTTGGAGTCACTCATTCGGACCACCGTTCCATCTCACCCTCTGTAGTCAGCAAAAGAATGTCATCTAATAATTGCTTCTTCAAAGGTGAAACGAGACACAACAGTAAATTCAGTCAGTGAGGTCCCTCAAACAAGGGTGTACAATTGGGTATAGATGGTAGGGATGTGTCCCTACTAATATTGTGGGAGCCTGTCTGTTTAGGGGTGGGGAGTGTTTGGAGCTGATTTAGTCCTAGCAGTGTTGAACCTAAACCTACAACCTTGTCCTCAAGACATGCATCTTCTGTTGTATGACTGATCGATGGAAATGGTCCCACTCAGTACTACTGGGTAATCTGATCTTGAATTTTTAATTTAGACTTGGTTCCTTCTCCATTCCCCATTCTTGTATTTGGATAGGTTTTCTGATGATAGGTTGTAATGTTTTGTGTCGCTCATGTTCCCGTACTATCTTACAATTATACTTGCAAGCTTGTACTTGACCTAAGTTGGCTCCTTGACAGCTGCAGGCTTGTGATGTCTGCCTCACATGTACATTGCTTTGGATAAAGGCTCTGCTAAATATATAAACGTACACACAAACACTTTCTCTGTTGTAATTTTATTCTAAGCAGTTTTTTGATGTGCAGAACCTTCTGTCAAATGAGTGGTAGAGCATAAAAATAAAAGTGTGATCACTGACAAGAAATCCTTAAAAACTGTACCAATCTGAAAAGTTAAATACTCATAATTCCTATCAGAATTACTGGCCACAGCACAGAAAGTACCTCACTGAAACTTGGGAGATACATTGTTATCTTTTGATACCAGAATTAATTCTACATCATCTGCTGCTTGTATCATTGGCCACTCGTTCCCATTAATATATAATGATGGCCTCTCTGGGCCTGTCCTTAAATGGTTTTCTCTTACTGTTTATTATTATGAATGGAATGATCATCACTGTTTTGTGTAATATTGTGTCCTACGTGGATCATTCTCCCTGTACAAGCTGGAGGTTGGAGAGAATAAAAAAAGAATCTGCTGACATACAGACTTGGATTTTAATGGATGAGTAAAACAATTTGTCTCTAACCCTGAAACAAATGAAATTGTTTGATGTTAATAATATGGATAGGAATACATTATTAGCCTTTAACCCATAGGGCTTAAACTTCAATTTTTCAAAATTACTTTATAAATGGTGTATAATTTTCTAACTTCTGCTTGTGTTATAATACTAATTTTACAATCCTGTACGATGCATACTTTCCAGAGCTCAAGACTACTGCAAAAGTCAAGCACTTTCCTCTTTTTCAAGATGACAAATGAAAATGTGCATCTGTGTATAGCAGATTTAGGTACTTCAATGCCTTCTTGTCAAGGAGTCTGACACTGTCTGCCCTGCAACTAATCAACAACGTTGCAGCAAGGCTTGTTACCATATCTAGAAAATATGAGACGATGCACACATTTTCACGCCTTTACCCCAATTCCCTGTTAGGTTCTCAATTTTCCTCACCGTTTGCAGCGTGTGGCACAGCATGCTAAGCCTCTGTACCTGTTAGCAAGGCTCTGAACTCTCAGCTATGTGGGTATTGCTGCCAAGCTAGCACTGACTTACATGTGTGTCATGGAGAGAAGTATGAGGTAGGCAAAAAAAAATGGATCAATAAAGTTCATTATTGCTATTATTTGGTATTACAGTCTGTCTCCTGCTGAATTAATGAATGTGCACAATAAATAGAATATGTGTCTGTACAAAGTTCTAAATGGGGCCATCTAGAGCTCACATAAGGGATAATAGTATTTTGGAATATCTACATATGCAATGAATATTATCTATTTTATTCTAGCAGTTTTTACTCAATATCCAATGTGCAAAATATTGAAGTGCACACATACTGTATAATATTAATGCCCAAAATGCATAATAAAAAAATGCCTTAATACATATATAAGATCCCTGAAGAGAATATATTCAATGAGAAATTTTATTGTGAATAGATTTGGCGGTAATTGTCAACGCTTCTATGATATGTGAGTATCATACAGTTTTCAGTTTGTAAGCGTGAAAGTAATGTCAAGCACAATGTGCAATTGCTGTGCTTTAACTCAAACATAGTTGGTTAAAAATGTGCACATAGGAATCGATAAGTGGAACCATAAATTAAATGTCACATCAAATTCTTGAATCTTAAAAATGTTGAACCGTGTTAAATTTGCAACCGGTTCTCAATACCCAACACTACATACCAGTCCTTGCTCCCTTCTGATGTTTCATGTACTATGCAATGATGACTTAAAAAAAAGCAAAGGCAAGTAACACTGACATACCTAGTTGTAAAACTTAGCCTCACTGTCTCCAAAAATCGCAAAATGCAGTTAAATGTAAAAGACCACATAAGAAACAACTGCATACAGGAATTATACGCAAATACAATGACCAAGCAACGAATAAACAAGGGCAGCCACTTAAATACACAGATAATAAGTTCATGATGAGGGACAGCTGTGGGTCAGTGCTAATGACACACAAACACTAGAGATTAATGACAACAAGGAAACAGTTGAGGATAATTAACAAGCACTAAGAACTAAAAAACTAGGAATACATACTACAAAACATTACCACAAAACCAAACAGTAGACAGGGATAACCAGAAATAAAGATACATCAAACAAAGTTCTATAGAAAAATACAAAGACATAATTAACCTAGACAAACAACAAAACTCACAATGTCCAACAAGGATGAAGCAGGGGAACACACTAGGTACTGTATCAGATACTAAACACACTTGAGAACAGAGTGGCCAGTGACACCTGCTGGCCAAACAAGGAAATAACAGACTGAATGGAACAAGACAGGAACAAATCCTGACAAGCCATGTGATGAGAAGAGACCATCATTAGCAGAGGGAAAGGCACGGGGCACAAATATTCTCTTACACATGTCTAGTTGGAGATGGCACATGATTGTTTTGATGATGGTGTCATCAGTGTAGCAGAGATATAAGAATGCATCAGTGGTGATGTCAGGATCAAGAGATGATATGAAGAGTGAAAAGAGGAAAGATTGAGTGTTGAACCTGGGAGGAGCTCAGTGGTCTGGCCTTGTGGTTACTAACCAGAGCTTTCTGCAGACACAGTAAGCCTAGCTAGAGATATGCAATATAAACTAAAGGCAGTGCCTGTGCCTTATCCAGCTCTGCTAGTGACAAGTGAAGGATCTGATGGTCAATATTATCACAGGCTGCCAACAAGATCAGGTGAATGGAGGAGGGAGTAGCTGCTCTGACAAATTAGAAAGCTGCTGAGATGGTAGGGGACACACTTTTCGAAGAGTGACCAGCAAGAACACATTTTAATGTTATGGGAATGAACCAGAGGGAACATAGTAATCTGTAACTATGGACAGCATTAAGGTCCACAGATGGATTGAGGTCAGCGGTAACAGCTTGAAAGCAGTGTAGGAAAGCCAAGGAGACAGAGGTGTTGGCAAAGGTGGTTAGGCAGGAAAGCAGTTTGGTTTAGAATGGCAGAGAATGACAGTCTACTCAAGAAAAGAGTAGGCATCATGCATTTCAAAATGTCTCTGTCAGAGAGTGAGTGGAAGAGACCAAGGTTCTGGAGAAGACAGAAGATATATACCTTGACAGGGGAGACTACTCAGTGGAAATGAAAACTTTGGAAGCCTAACAGATGGGTTTTACTCCAAGAACTGTGCCATTTCTGTTCTTTCATGCACATCTTTCATCTGTCTTAGACCTATCTAGGTGATGACCTGAATGGTAAAGAATACTGTTAATGTCAGGGGGAAGGTGGGATGAATGATGCATATATATGGGAAGAGGCTGGAACTAGAAAGGAGCCAATTTCAGTGGATGGGCAATGGTAGGAGGTCAGAGCAGTAAAGAAGAGCAAATGTAAGGCCAGGTGAACAGTAGGTGTAGAAAAGCATTATACATGCAAGAAGAAAGGAGAAAATTAAACAAAAAGAACAGCTGTTAAAAAGGCTACCAATACGACAGTTTTTGGTGAGATTGCTGGTCAGAAGGAGGAGTTATTAATAAAGTGCAATATTTTAGTCATAAAGATTTACATATTTTGTTTTGTTGTGCATGCTGAGGTTGATTGGAGTTGCAAAATTGCCAGGTGTGCCTGTTTGAATGGTGTGCGTGTGTACTTTGTGGTGGGTTGGCGCCCCATCCAGGTTTGTTCCCTGCACTGCGATGGGTTTGCATGCTGTCCTGTGTTGTTTCCTGCCTTGTGCCTGTAGCCTCTGGCATAGGATCTAGATTTCTTGCAACCACGAATAGGACGAGTTATTACAGAAAGTGGATGGATGGATGCATGGATGTAGGATTTTTTTTTAAGGTTGTAATAGGTTTTTTTAAAAAAAAATATTTTCTTTTTCTTTTTCCAAACAGAAGAATAACAACATAACTTGGAAAACAACTGCGTGGTCACCGTTACAACTTTACAAAAGTCTTAACAGATACATACAGAGGTCAAACTACAAGTCATAAAGACATAAACACAATCCATTTTTCCCAGTATTGGAAATATGTGTCCATCTGTAATTTCAGTGCAAAGGTAATTCTCTCCATATTTTGAAGGTCCAACCATTCAGACTTTGTTGGAGGATCAGGTTGGAACCACTTTCGTGTTACAGCTTTCTTGCTAGTTGCTAATATAATCTTTAGTAAATACTTATCTCTCACTTCCAGATGAGCTGGTAAGTTACCCAGATAAATTGTGGAAAACGAGTAATGAATTGCATCACCTAGGATATTATGCATTACTTTTGTTATCTCCTGCCAGTACGACCGAATAGCTGGACAGCTCTAAAATATGTGAAAGTGATCTGCTAGTTGTTCCCCTCCAGCACAACCCCTTACCTGTATCACCAGTCGGAACAGATTTTAGCTTGGGGGTTATGAAGTATCTAACCAGATTCCTCCAGCAGAATTCTCTCCACAAACCAGAGCCAGTAGAAGTAGCCTGAACAGAACACATATTCATCCACTCTTTCTCTGAAATAACAAGACTAGCTTCTCTCTCCCATTTTAATCTAACCTCCGTAGTTGAGTGTTCTTTATTGAATTGGATAGCTAAGTAAAGTTGTGAGACAAGTTTCCTATTATCTTTATTTTTATAAACATCAGTAAATAAATAAACTAATTTGGGGACATGCTTCTCCAAATAGCATGGATGTATGATTTGTTATGTTTTGTTGTATCAGTGCTGGAATGGGTGTTATCAAGAACTGCAAAATTAATCAATTCAAATCAGCTGAGCTCACATCCCATTCAGTCTGTACAATGTAGGCTTCCTACAATGCACATTGTGACCCCAAATGCATCAGAAGTAACTAGATGGGTAGGTTATGTGTGGTGAGAAATGCAATTGCAGATGTTTTATTTTAGTATTTTTTGCAACAAATACCATACACTTTGGCTTGGGAGAAATACCATTTTGACTGGAATGTCATCACGATTGTTTGTCCTTATTTCTCTCCCCTGTGTTTGATGTAATGGATTTACTTTCTCAGCCATTAATTTGGTGTGATATGGCTGAAGAACATGACTGTGTTTTTCCTGTCTGTTACAATTGGGACTTCTAATATTTAATGAATGAATGGAATCTGCATAATAAGGCCACATTCAGAGCAGCGTTACAAACCATTGCAGATAGTGTTTGTTTTGCCAGTAGCAAAACAGCATATCAATGCTAGAAAGGTTTGAGTGGCTGTAGATAGGACAGTGCTGCTTCATGTCCTGGGTGGGCGGGGCTGTGGCTCCCCACACACACTACTAGCCATTTACAGGGAGAAACCTTATGAAC
>JABFDZ020000049.1:9042589-9057860 GCA_019775955.2 Pollimyrus isidori
CCCTGCAATAAACCCGTCTTCCCCGGATCCTGCCTTACTGCCCGTTCTTCCGCCCCGCACCGACACGGATCGTTACAGGTTGTAGTGGCACAATTATCAGCCCATACTATGGATAGATATATTGCAACATTGGCTGCAGAAACTGGAACCGCCTCCATGACGACACACCTTTGCCCTTATTAGTTGAAGAGTTTAGTTACACGCATGAGGTTTGTATCCCAGGCAGTTCCGAGGCGTAATCTGTTATTTCTCCAGAATATCATGTAAAGCAGTGAGAACTGGTTTTCAGTTAATTAACCTGGTAAAATAAAATTTTAATAAATGACATAAATGCTCTAATAGTACACGTAAATTAGTGGTTTAGTTACTGTAATATTGTGCTGCTTAATTTGGTTAATCGTCCAGTCTGTGAAGAAGACACTCAAGTAAGAATTTATATTGTGCAATTTATATTAGGTCAGCGTTCACGGTTCACTGATATTCAGATCGAGTTCTAGGTAAAACTGGTTTGTTCGACTTTCAGGAAATTTCGATTCTAGTGAGTTCGAGAACCGAGGTACCACTGTAATTGGTTTTCCATTATTTCTTATGGGAAAAATTCGATCATAACTCGAATTTTTTAGGATTCGATCTGGAGTCTGGAAGGGATTAAGTTCGAGAACCGAGGTACCACTGTATCTTCGCAGATCAGATACCTGCTTGCAGTTCATGCACTTTGTCAGAATTTTCATATCATACCTCAGAGAAACCTTTGTTTGCATGCAGACCTTGAACAGAATTAGGCTGGAGCATCCTTTGGTTTTATCCCCAGCTGAGGTGAAGGCGCTGTGCGGCACAGAGGAGTTGCTGTCGTTTCCATGTCATTCTGCATTCTGCACTCTCTCTCCTCACTACACTTTTCCCTGCTCCCAAGATCAGGTTCAGAAACATCATCACATCCCTGAACAAGCTTTCCGTGCAATGTTTAATCTTTAAACCCTACTAAACCTCTACTAAATGCGCAAGATTTTTACTTCCAAGGTCTTGACAATATGGAAAAAAATATTCTGCACTTTCAGTTGTAATTATCTGGCCTGACGTGCGTTAATAACATAAATAAAAATCCTAATATCTGGTCAGAAATGCTTAAATCACCTATGTGTAACCAACATTTATGTTTACAAGCTCCAGAGCTCAAAAGTCATGGCCAGAAATGTTTATAATGTCTGTGTATGTTTGCAATTGATTTAAACAAAAAATAAATTATGACATTCTACATGGCCCCAGATAATTGGTACTGAGATTGTAAAGCATATGTAGCACTTTGGGATAAATGTTTTTAGATAGGCAAATTATTTTAAAATGTCAAGGCAGGTCAGACTACCTCGAAAGTGACTGAGAGGCCTCAGATTCCAATGTGCTAAGAAGAATACATTTGCAAGGGTTATTTAAACAACAGTGATTATTTAAAATGATCTATTTAATTGTTGTACTATATCACAGCATGTATTTTCTGGATTGTGTGAAAGTATGTCTTAAGCAGTGGAACATTCTTTAATACAAAAGGTGAAGTAAGTGTTTTACCAAAGAGGAAAAAAAAAGGAAAAAAATGTAGCATTCATTTCACATAAAATTTCTCAGAAAATGACCAATTCCAAGTGAATCCAAAAAAGCATGGTGGTTTAAAAAATGTTTCACGAAATATTGTTCAAAATGGCATCACCCTTAGGTTTACTGTATATGTAAATAACTTCAGTGAAGTGAAACATTTCACTAAACTGCCAAACTTCAGTATATTTCACACCACCTTCCATTCAGTCGTTGACTGGAAAATGCATTTTTTCCACCCAGAATCCAATTTTGAACCAATGTGTGTGTCTCCTGTTAGCCAAACCCAAGAACAAGTGAGGAAAAACTGAGATTGTGAAAAGGTTGTGTTGTGATCGCGGGTAAGTGCAGGGCGGACAAAGGGAGATCCAAGCGGGAGTACTGGGAAACGAGAGTTTTAATGCACACACACCGACACATTGACAACGTCAATGCCGCGTCTGCCAGAAGACACGCAGACGCAGACCTAAATACATCAGACAAGCACAGGACAGGCGAGCGGCAACGCCACACAGGTGAAAACAATGGGCAATCACAGGAGGTAAACGAGGTGGGCGTGGCACACAGGAGGAGCGGACAGTGCTGGACATAACAGGTTGACTGATGGGATTTCAATCTTGGGTCACCTGAAGCTGTCATTCAGGGAGCCCTGTGGAGATGAAAACTCTCAGAAGAATGGGAACTAGAAGAAAATCATGTAGCGCTTCCCCACTATGATGGTGCTCTGGCTTTTGTTGATGTGTTTATGTTGCACATGTAATGTAGAGAAAAACAGTAACATACAGCTGTGTAGTCTACATATAATTTCATTATCACTCTATTAATGATATATTTCTAAAATGATTGTATTTCAGAAACAGGTGTACTTAAGAAAAATGATTTTCTTAAATGTAATTTTTGTCAGCATCACTTTCTAAGCGTCTGCTCCTCAGGATAAGAGTTACACCATTGAAGACCCAGTATACAGGTTAAATAATCCAACACCTGGGTGAAATAGCAACCAACAGGAAACAATGTAATGAATAATTCAATATTTAGCATATTATTTATAGCATCCATCCATCCACTTTCCAAACCGCCTATCTTACTGGGTCGCGGGGGGTCCGGAGCCTATCCCGGAAGCAATGGGCACGAGGCAGGGAACAACCCCGGATGGGGGGCCAGCCCATCGCAGGGCACACTCATACACCAGTCACGCACACATGCACAATTTGGCAACTCCAATCAGCCTCAGCATGTTTTTGGACCGTGGGGGGGAAACCCCACGACGACACGGGGAGAACATGCAAACTCCACACATATGAAACCAGGCGGAGACCAGAACCCGGCTCCCAGAGGTGTGAGGCAACAGTGCTAACCACTGCATCACCATGCCGCCCCCATTTATAGCATGATATATTAAGTCTGATATACTGGAGGGGAGGGGGGTGGTGGTCAAGATAGAGTTTGGTTCACTAAACATTTTGTCCGGCTACCACCAGTGGTATGCATGTAGGGCAGGGTGGGCAATCTCATCTGCAAAGCGCCGGTGTGCAGGTTTTCGGGATAACCTTTACTGTAGGTTCAAACCCAGATGTGTGGACTCTTCAGCCAATCAGTCCTCTAATTAGTAATTAAGGAGCTGCAGTAAAAATCTGCACAAGATTGGTCACCCTTGATGTAGGGGCTCCATTACTATTACCTGAACAACCAAAGAGATACATTTTCATAGTCCACACAAAATTGTATGATTTTTAGCATCAGTTGGTGAAATACGCGACATGCAGCTTTGTCAGCGGCGATAAAGGGCAAAGACGATAATCACAGAGCTCACAAAGCCTGCCTGCATAATCACACATATTTATTCTCATAATGCGCAGCAGAAGTACAGTATTGTAATTAGATTCAGCTGCTTGCATTTATTTCAGCCCATTTGTGGACCAGGAAAAACAATAGGAAATAGGAACCCACATTTTAGGAACGGAGGTTAGGGTTAGATGAGTTTTGATGAATTCAGATTTGACTTTGAGATGAGGTAATGGGAGATAATTAGGTAAGCAAATATAAATGTTGGCATTTTGTCTGTTAGTGAGAGATCTTTTCCTTCCTTTCCATCTCTCAAGCTTCACTGTGACCATTTCAAAGGCAATGATTTGCTGGACTGAAAGCAGCCAAGCATGATGAGATGATGAAATGCCCACACTGTAGTCTGGATGACCTGGAAGCTCCATTCCTGCGGGCGGTCTGGCATCTGTTCATACATGCCACTGATGTGCCTCAGTTCATTGGACCTATAACTGGCTTTCAACTAATAAATTAGCATTTTTGTGGATATTCTAACAAAATCAAAATGAAAGGCTATCTACCAACATAAGAAAATTAATTCATTCGTGACCCATAAGCATTTTTGCAGTTCAGGGTTACAAACAGGAGTTATAGTTTTATACACCAAAGGCACTTTTGAAATGCACCTAATCATATGCTTCTGGGCAGTGAGACGAAGCGCATGCAACACTGTGGGGTGGGGGGATTGAAACTGCAGCCCTGGAAGCATCTGTCAGTATTGTTTCTCACTGACTGAGCAACAACACCACCTCACAATCTACAGCGTAAGGCAAATTAAATGCAGAACATCAGCGGTACTTAGAATGCAAATTACCTGACAAAATGAAAACACCTGTTAGTTAGGTGCTCAGTAAAAGTATTTCAATTGCCATTCTGAGAGAACTGCGCTAACATTTAAAAAGCTTGCTTAAGAGCTCAGTCTGTGTTTAGCAAGCTGATGTCTTTACATTGACAATATTCTAATATCTATAACATGTATAGTATACATCTATAACATGTAACATTTACATATTCCAAACAGGGGCATCCAATGGCAATAAGAACACGCAGCAGATGGCCCACCCTTTATGCTATGTGTGTACAGGGGTACACTGTATGTTCTTACTAACTAATGTATTTAACCTGTTTGGCTTGGAATCTGCCACAGGGCACTAATATCTTTGTGCCTAAGAGCTGCTATCTACAGCTGCTTCACTGGTCATTGCCACCAAAGATTTTTCCTGTGGGATCACTAAATCTAATCTAATCTAATCTAATCTAATCTAATCTAATCTAATCTAATCTAAATTTCTATATTTAAGAGCTAAAACCTGCCAGATAAGACACAAACATTTTGTTTTTCCATGGAATACAGGATTTGATGCAAAATGTCATGTGGAACTAAAGAAAATTGAATAAATGTTGTAGACCATTGTATTTCAAAGTAGGGTTCTCCTCATTCGAATTTAAACATCCCAAAGATACTTAAGCAGAAGTCAGTATGGCATGAATTATATAAAATATAAATTATATTAAGATAAATAAATGTCTGTGTGTCACATACGTGTCAGAGGGTTTCTTTTGTGATGCTTAAGTTTTTATGCTAAATATATTTTTATCCTGTAACGGACATTACTATCAAGGTACAGTATATGCTACTTTCCACAGAATACCTTTGTCTACTTGTTTTATCAAATCTGACATTTATATTATGTATTTAGAAATTGCTTATGCAAGGATAGAAGCATGAAGAAAAGTAAATCACAAAAGAACTTTAAAATAAGACTTAAAATTTTGTGTTGTATTCTTACCTTTGAAAAATATCCTAAATATTTACATTCTGTACATTCATTTAATGCATGGGTAATTGTGTGAAATGTTATGGTTGAAAGAACACATGTGTATACATTAACCAAAAATGGTAAGAATCATTAAAACTTAATGTCAATGTGGAATTAAAGTATGACTATTCCAGTTTGATAACTACTACTGATGGTTCTGTCAGCCTCTGTAACCTTTACAGTACCTCAAACCTGTATACCTCTATAGGGAATAATTCATCTAGTTCATCTGCAAGCTATTTTTGTCGCTTGCTGTATTTCAACATTTTTTTTTTAAAAGCCTGGCATTTATAAAACAGATCTCACTTGTGCTTGGTTGGACCAGTTCGATATTGTGTAATATAAGCAGAGGCGGGCAAATCTAATCGAAAACTTAGCTTCGATAGCTGCTAAGCTGGTAACTCCAAAGTTAAATCTCATAAGGGTACACTGACAGACCACCAAGAGATTAAGCAGAAGCTAACAATAACAAAAACTAACTTTTATTACATGAATTTAGCTTTGGTTTGGTATTTGGCTCTGAAAACGTACCTAGATAGATAAAATTTTAACCTGTTCTACACTGAAGTCCCATCTGTCGGAGTAGAGTCCTTACCAGTGGATATTCGGGACTTTATAGAGTCTCTAGAATTAATCTGGGTTGATTTTTTTTTCTGATAATCCATTTTCGAGATATAAGTGTTTTTGTCAGAGAAACCCTATTTTTCAATTGGCCCATACTGACATTTTGCCCTCATTGGAGACGTTTACAAACATAGCACCGTTTACCCGGCACTAGGAAAGAGAATCTCAGTTATTTATTGGTCTATAGCTCAGTCAATCAGAACTTAGAAAGTACAACCGGAGGCTTGTATCACAAAGCGGAATTTCTTGCTTAGCCAGATAACTTGTCAGATGTAACTGACTTTGTTGGTTGTTGGTTGATATGTGTATTTCAGAAGCTGCTGATCTGCTGTGATTTTCACACATGGGCATCTCTCAGGGTTTGCATAGAATGGGCTGAAAAATAGGTAACATCCAGGGAGAGGGGCTTCTCTGACAGAAAATGCCTGCTAATGACAGGGGTCAGAGAGGAATGGCCAGACTGGTTCAAAATTTACATTTATATTTATTGAATTTGGCAGACACCCTTAGCCTGAGGGTATTTGGCAATTTGGCATAAACAGCATGAAAGCATGGATGCCTTGTATCAATTAAGGCTGCTGGTGCTGTAATGGTGTGGGTGATATTTTCTTGGCACGTTTGGAGCCCTTAGTCCCAACTGAGTATCGTTTAAATCTAACAGCCAACCTGAGTATTGCTGCTGACCAAGTCCATCCTTCAATGACCACAGTGTACACAGCTCCTGATGGCTACTTCCAGCATGTAACAAAGGTCATATCATTTCAGACTGGTTCCTTAAACATGATAATGAGCTCATTGTACTCAAATAGTGTCCACAGTCACCAGATATCACTTTAACTGAGTAGCTGTACGATGTGGTGGAACTGGAGATTCGCATCACGAAGGTGCAGTGACTGTGTGACACTGTGATGTCAATATGGACCAAAGCCTCTGAGGAATGTTTCAGGCACCTTCTGTAAAGCTATGGAAAAGAGGCAGGGAAATTCCCAGAATGGGTGCCAACCTGTTGCAAGGCACACTCACACACACAGCAGTGGTAACCACTATTACACCCCAACTCTCAAAATAAATAAACCTGAACTTGTATTTCCAGTTATATGTAAGGTTTATGTAGTGCTGCTGGCATGGTGGTGCAGTGGTTAGCACTGTTGCCTCACACCTCTGGGACCCGGGTTTGAGTCTCCGCCTGGGTTACATGTGTGTGGAGTTTGCATGTTCTCCCTGTGTTGTCGTGGGGTTTCCTCCGGGTACTCCGGTTTCCCCCACAGTCCAAAGACATGCTGAGACTGATTGGAGTTCCTAAATTGCCCATAGGTGTGCATGTATGAGTGTGTGTGTGTGTGTGTGTGTGCCCTGCAATGGGCTGACCCCCCATCCAGGGTTGTTCCCTGCCTTGTGCCCACTGCTTCCAGGATAGGCTCCGGACCCCCCATGACCCAGTAGGATAAGTGGGTTGGAAAATGGAGGGATGGATGTGGACTGCAGCTCTCACCGACTTATTGCTTGCTCATTTACATTGGAAAGCAGTCCATATGTCTTTAATCTCCAATCCACCCACCTATCATACCACAAAGGTGCTAAAGTTGTTTCCCCTTTTTATCCTTCAGTCTCCATGTCTCATGTTTTTGCTCGCTGACCATTCGGAAGACTAATCATTTTGACAGACATTTCTGTGTAAAGAGACTTACCCTGAAAGCTTTTCTGTTTCACTATTTCAGGCCTCATCCATTTCTATTTTAAAAATGTGTGTTTGCGGAGCTTTATAGCAATACATGGCAGTGCTTATTCCTCGATTACCAGCACATTCATTAACTGATATAATGACTCATCTGGAATAACACTATTGAGATGACATTTTTGAGCCTCCTTAGATAGTATTACTGTAACAGTGTAATTCTCAGCATTTAACATAAGCCAGCTTCATGCTGAGCTCTGCATTGACATGTCATTGATAGTTGGCAAGTTTATTATTTTCAGAAATTGTGCTAATTATTACCAAAATAGTTCAGACATGTAATGACACTGGAGCTATTTCTGGCCGACTTTGAACCAAGAACATAAATGTTTCTCGTTAATTCAGAAGGCAAGGAATTTGTAGCTGCTATTCTTGAGGATAAATTCTCAGTTTTTTGCTCAACGTAGAAAAATATTCCTGTTCATACGACTTGGAGCCAAACAATACTATGTGAAATAAAGAGCTTTCACTCCAAGTTTAGCATTTTTGGGTTTATTTTCTTAGTGGTCCCAGTCCTGAAGGCTGTCATTTTCAAATTGGAAATTTTGATATCTGTCATACTGGGGTCAGGTTTCAGCACAGAGAATATGGTGCTTAGTCCTGTTCATCTCCTCACCACCACTGCACTCATCCAATTCCCTGCCCATATCACAGCAGAGATGCAAGGTTTTATCCTGTTTTAAAGGCTTCACTGTAATATGAGCTTCAGTTTGATCTCTAATCCAATGCTTTGTTTCACTGCTTCACTGCGCGCAGTTTAAACACAGTCATGCTGAATCACCCTGGCAGAAATCACTGTTTTCCCCTTGCATGCAGTAAATATCATTCTCCTGTAGGAACACATAAATTCATATTGTCTTAGCTCCAGTATAGTGATACTGCTGCATTAGCACTGACTGGATTTGGAGGGTAAAAACCCCATTAGCTTTGCAGGATCAATAATCATATTTTAATTGCTATTGGTTTACAGGGGAAAGTAAATGCATGACTGTAAGAATGTATTGCCACAAATAAGAAAAAGAGATATTGTAATTTGCGCTGAGTAATTTGCTCAGACAGAAAGATGCTTCTCTCTTCATGAAGTTCTGTCTGCTGTAATTCTTTTCCCCACCCAAGCCTGCAAAATGTGCTACTGATGAAATTCACTAATATATACTCTGCAATGTGTTTTTAATATCTTTATTATTATACCGCGTAAGTATGAATTTCCATTAATAGAAGCTACTTATGGGTGGCATGGTGGCGCAGTGGCAGCTCACACCTCTAGAACCTGAGTCCAAGCCTCCATGAGACCCACGTGTGTGGAGTTTGCATCATGTTCTCCCTGTGTTTTCTCTGGGCACTCCGGTAACACCCCCCCCCCCAACCCGAGTCCCAAAACATGCTGAGGTTAATTGGAGTTGTCGAAATTTGCCCGTAGGTGTGAATGGTGTGTCAGTGTGTCCTGCAATGGACTGGCACCCCATCCTGGGTTGTTCCCCACCCTGCCATGGGTTGGCACCCTATCCTAGGTTGTTCCCCACCCTGCAATGGGTTGGCACTCTATCCTGGGTTGTTCTCTGCCTTGTGCCCGTAGCCTCCAGACCCCCGATAACCCTGAATAGGACAAGTGGTTTCATAAAATAAGTGGATGGAAAATGTATTTGATATTCTATTCATAACTACATCCTGAGCAGCAAAAACTGAATCCTGTCTAGGCTGCCCCTCTGCCTTGTGCACTATGGACTTCACCCTGTATTTTGCAGGGGCATTATTAGGATGCAGGGCTTATCTCTGGGTGGGTAGATGTTTCCTCTGGGTGGGCAGATGATTCCTTTGGGTGGGCAGGATTTATCTCTGGGTGGGCAGATGATTCCTCGGGGTGGGCAGGACTTATCTCTGGATGGGTAGATGTTTTCTCTGGATGGGAAGATGATTCCTCGGGGTGAGCAGATCTTATCTCTGGGTGAGTAGGGCTTATCTCTGGGTGGGTAAATGATTCCTCTGGGTGGGCAGATGATTTCGCTGTGTGGGCAGATGATTCCTCGGGGTGGGCAGGACTTATCTCTGGATGGGTAGATGTTTTCTCTGGATGGGAAGATGATTCCTCGGGGTGAGCAGATCTTATCTCTAGGTGGGTAGGGCTTATCTCTGGGTGGGCAGATGATTCCTCGGGGTGGGCAGACCTTATCTCTGGGTGTGCAGGGCTTATCTCTGGGTGGGCAGATGATTCCTCACGGTGGGTAGATGATTCCTCGGGGTGAGCAGACCTTATCTCTGGGTGGACAGATGATTCCTCGGGGTGGGCAGACCTTATCTCTGGGTGGGCAGGGCTTATCTCTGGGTGGGTAGATGATTCCTTTGGGTGGGTAAATGATTCCTCTGGGTGGGCAGGTGATTCCTCGGGGTGGGCAGACCTTATCTCTGGGTGGGTAGATGATTCCTCTGGGTTGGCAGACTTTATCTACAGTATGGGTGAGCAGAGCTTATCTCTGGGTCGGAATCTCCCACCCCAGCCCACCTGTGGACAAGCTGCCGGACTTTGGAGTCCCCATGACAAAATTTGCCCAACAGAGGGAAAGGTGATCCACTCCATAAATTTTGTTGAGCAGGTCCCCCTGATCATTTTTGCCAGGATATAAATTATGCCAAGTTGGGGGGAGGTTCCCCCCAATACATTTTTCAGGCCCACATGCCAATCACACCAGTGGGAAAATGCCCAGGATGGCCAGTCTAGCCCTGCCTCTGCTGCTCTGACCAGGGAAATAATGATGTGAATGGAAGGATTGATGTATATATTCAGACAAAGATTGATCTCTCATTCTTTCTCCCTAGTGTAGTGTAGTTTAAAGTCTATAATGCATGCTTGAAACACACCACTGGAGTGTTAGCTAGTACTTTAGTAAGGGGAAAATAATAATAATAATAATAATAATAATAATAATAATAACAAGAACAACAACAACACTTAGAAATGACGCTAGAAAAACAAAATTCATCCCTCAACTGCACTCACGCCGTTTTCTGCATTTTTTGTACACTGTAATTGACTTCCAGCGGTACATATAATATTGCTCAATATGCTTTTGTTCACAAAGGTCTGTTTCCAGTGCAATGAAAAAATACTTTTGCTATAGGACAATGATTTTCACGAAGGCTAAATTGCTATGTAATTAAACAGAATGCAGCAAATAAAGACAATACTTGAAAATAAATTTCCTAGCAATTGTTAAACAGTTATCATAATCACTGATCACTATTTCTAACCCTTAAGGCAATTGTAGTTTTAGATAGTTTCCTTCCTTTTCCTGCTTGTTTTTAATGAAGAAAGTAAATTATCTATCTGTATTGGTTGTTTAAACAAAATGGCCAAATTAGTATGCAACCAGAGTAAACATCAAATGAACCTAAAAGCATGTTTGGGAACAACATGCTGGTAATTTCCATAACCATTAGAAGATGGTCTACCAGCTGGTCATCCAGTTTCTCTATTTAATAATTCTGCTGGAATGCATATCATTTTATATCTGTTTATTTGTGGTAATAGCAATGTGGCTTGTTGTGTAAATATTTCAGTGATAAAAACCTGAATCCCTGAGCAACAAATCAATTTAAAGCCTGGCAGCTTGAAGAATAGTGGCTTGCCATGACCTTAACATTGGTCAAGATACCTTCCTCTGTTATTGATTTTTACACTGTAACATTATATGTAGGGAATATTTAATTGGTGTTTCTCTTCACAAAATGGGCACCTAACCTTTCTGTTCTCAATGTTCTTCACTTTTGTTTACTGCAGTTACAGAAAAGGTATTTTATGCACATCCTGTGTATTATTTCGCACAATTAATTGAAGTAACGCCTTCATGGGGCATTTTTGAGTCCTACTTACTCTTAATTTTCCTGCTTATGATGCAGTGTTGTGTAAATTCTTTATATTATAAAGAAGCCTTGTCTTGTATCTAGGCAATATCCTAGTATGCAAGTAGAAATGAAATCAAATAAATTTTGACATAAATTCACAAAATGGCATTTGCACATTTATTTTTCATTAAAAGCAGCTCTTTTGATGCATATAGATTGGGGGTGTCAAACTCCAGTGCTGGCGCTCCAGAGCCCTGTGTAGCTTCGCTCTTTCCCTGTTCCATCACAAATGATTCAGCTTAAGAGCTGTGTGGTAATTAGCACAAGAAGTTGATTGAGGTATCTTTGATGAGGGGAAACACAAAAATGTGCAGGGCTCTGCCCCCCCCAGGACTGGAGTTTGACACCCCTGATAGACAGAGACATTCTGATGCAAAACCAACGAAGTAAATCAACTTGTAAAATATTGATGTAAACAACAGAGCTATGTACAGGGAACTCATTCTAAGCATTGCTTCATCTGTCCGTTTTCGATAGCTACTTCTCTAAGTAGAAATGCCAGTGCCTGGCCCTAGGAAAGATCTGAATGAGAGAAGTCTGCCAAGGAATTCTTCTCAGGAATATCAGTTATACAAACAGTATTGCACTAAAAGGTTGCTGATTGTCATTGTGTCAATTGAACAGCACTTTATTGGACTGTACAAATTCCAGAAGTGCAAACACTAAGGAACGTACACACTTTTTGGACTGTGTAAGTGAGCTAAAGTTCCTGGAGGAAAACCCAAACATGGAGGCTGGGAATTTAGCACACAGTGTGGAGGCTGCAACTGTTATGCTCCCCGTCTCTGTTTTGTACCTCTGAAAAAACCTACAAACTCTGTACTGTATCTCTGAAAGAACCTACAAACTGTGTTCTGTATCTATGAAAGAACCTGCAGACAATACTTTATTTTATACACTGTTTAGCCATGACATTGTGAAAAAAATACTCAAATTGTGCTAAATGCTTTCATTCCATACATTTAATAGTTAATTTTACAGTCCATCATCCATCCATCCATCCATCCATCCATCTGTCCATCCATCCATCCATCCATCTGATGGTTTGAGCTGTTTAAACAGAACATGGGAGCCCTTTCCTTGGTATCCGTGGAAACAAAGGGCATAAGCCAGGGGCGCCCTGCATATGATGTTAGTCCACTGTATGACAAACAGGTTATATAGCAGAGCACTGTCTTTTCAGAAGAAAGTAAGCACTGAAAGAGCCTTATACTGCACTTTATTAATAACTGACCATAAATGTATGCTGGGTGGAAAAAGCTCAGTGGCATCATTATACTTAATGTTAGAAGACCCACACATTTCTATCATGCTGGTGAATGGACTAATTGCTGATGGGTGTTTAAAAAGATATATAACATAACCATCCTACAAACCTACGAAATCTAATGAATTAAAAAAACGTGCACACAAAAATGTATATACTCCAATCTACGTTTATTTGTTCAATATTCAGATTGAAATGAGCAATTTTTACTCTTCAAAACAGCTAATATATATATAATTTCTAACAGAAAACAAAATATATCAGATGCCACGGTACGTCAAAGCACATCTTAGCACTTTCCACTTCCTTGCAATAAAATAATAGTTTTACATTTTAAACAAAATAAAACAATTTTTGCATTTAGCACAGACTAACATTTGTTTTTTTCCTATTCAGATATCACACAGAACTGCAGAACACTCTGACCAGTTATGCTTCATTTACATGCCGCCCCTTACAGTCATGAATAATTAGTGTGGTAAAACACTGCCACAAAACAGGCTTGCTGAGGATGAGCCAACACGCGGTAAACTCAGTAATGCATAACTAATGATAAGCCTCCTAATATGGCAGGAGTTTTCACAGAGACAGACACATTGTACCAACAACATGAATAAACAACAGGAAAATGACTGAGGGGATTACCATGAAGTTTTCCAGAACACTTAAAATACCCCCTCCCACCAAAAAAGTGTTGCATTAATCAGAGGATTAGAGAATACAGGATAAATAAGGAATATTGAATTGAGAGGCATGACTAGAACTTTGAGGGACTTAACAAGCAAGAGATGATATGAAAACCAAAGGCACCTCGTGTTATATCCTTGTGGTTAGAAAATCACCCATAGCTGTGCTTGAGATGGATGGATGGATGGATGGATGGAATGTCACAGGTGTTAAGAGGAGGACAGCTGTACCCATTTACCGCATGCTTCTGTGGCATGTACATTAAAATGGATATTTGTTGTTAAGGCTGTTTTTGTGCTAAATGGTATTTCAGCAGGTGACAGCATCATGCTGAGGAGAACCCTGTGGAGACCTCCACCTGGCTTTGGGGAGATGCTGTAGCGTTACATAGCATCATATTGAGGACAGCCCTGTGGAGACCTCCACCTGGCTTGGGGGAGATGCTGTAGCGCTACATAGCATCATACTGAGGACAGCCCTGTGGAGACCTCCACCTGGCTTGTACGGAGATCTGTACTGCTTGGAGGATTTGGGAGCATACAGAAAGGCTGTCCTAGTCCTGAAAGACAGGAGAGACTTGCCTGTCAGAATGTGTGAGGCCCAGGCTTTCTTTTCAGGAGGACAGATTGAGCAATTAGGGTGAACCATTTGGGCTGTGGGTCACACACACAAAGCTGCAGGCTCACTTCTTGCTGTATATAAAATGGGATACTTAAGAGACACGTTGTACTCTTGTGGAGCTTAAAATGTGCATTTTACACAGAACAGGTGGCACACATTCAATCCTACAAAATAAGCAGGAAGCGGGGAATCACCACAAGGGCAGACAGAGATCCAATAAGACTGGGTTTTTCATCAGGAAAAGCACGAATTACACTAATCACATGGTACAAACATCAATGACAGACCTGGGGAAACAGGCTTGAACAACATGGACTAAATACATAAGACAAGTTGAAAATAACAGGCAATAGGTGATCACAATTGGGGTAGCACGCGTAGGTGATGAGGGGGCGTGGCACACACGAGGATCATACGAGCAGGTCATGACAGAACACATTGAAGAAACGTTTTTTTTTCTGTTTTTGAAACATGACAGATGGCTTATAAATTTTAAAAATAATACTCAAACTTTAGCTTTTAAAGGTTTTCATAGTTTACACAAAAAAGCATTCAGTATGTAAACATACAGTATACGTGTTTATGCATTTTATTTCATTCCCATTACTATATCTACATTGATATACATATATATCTACAGATTTTTTTAAAATTATGTAGTAGATCATGATATCTGAAAATTAAAGCCATTTCTTTTATTAAGCTATTCCTTTGAAAGTGTATTCCTTGATTTACTGATATTGGGTATACAGAAGAAATTTTTGAAAATCATGCTGCAAACTAATTAGCAGTCTGCCCTGAATTTTTCCCATTTTTTGTTATTTCAAATCCTACACTGAAATATGAAATATTTGGTTCATTAAAGTATCTCTTTCCAAGTTCAAAAGGAGTATAAAGAGTGTCTCAAAGCATTACATGGATGACAGCCACACAAGAATTTTACTGCCACCTGAAATGCATTATCACATTGACATATATCAGTAGCTTAATTCTACAAAACGGCACACATACAACATAAAAAGTATAAAAATCTAAGAAAATGCGTACTTCACAACCTAGGTGTGGTAAAGAAATATCAAGTTTATCACCTGGGGGGTATTCCACAAAGCAGGATTAAGGAAAAGTCTGTCTTATTTCGATAAGTCTGTCTTATTTAAGTGAGAGTTCCGTTCCATCAACGTGTCTTAAATGAATCCCCGCTGAGGT
>JABFDZ020000049.1:9079276-9089847 GCA_019775955.2 Pollimyrus isidori
CCTGCACACCGGGAGCAATTTGGGGTTCAGTGTCTTGCTCAAGGACACTTTGATGGGGTCATCGGGCGGGGCTCGAAAGAGCAACTCTCTGGTTGCTGAACGACAGCACTGCCCTCTGCACCACCATCCTCCCCATTGTATGGAGCCTCGGACAGGAGTGTGGAGATTTATTATCTTGTTTGGAGCTTTGAACAGGAGTACGGAGATTTAGTTTGTTGTGTGGAGCTTCAAAGAGGAGTGCGGAGATTTACATTCGAGTATGGAGTTTTGGACAGGAGTACAGACCTTAAGATTATGGTATGGAATCCATTTCCTGTTTAGATAATGTACTGTCAAGATTTTTTGTAAGGAAAAGGTACAGCCATTAAACATATTTTCCACTGTACCCCAGGTATTTCAAACACCAAAAGCTACACAGAAATACAATTTCCTTATAAACAGAGCTGATGATATAATGTTATAAGGAAAGTAAAAATAGTGTTTCTTAACTTCTAAACAACAAAAGAAGCAGTATGTATCTGAAAAAAGTGCGATGGACTGAACCCTTTTTACTACAAAGAACCAAGAGAATTCTTAATTTTTCCCGCCATGGCACTGAAAAGAAGCCAGCCAAGCCACAAAAAAGACCTGCACTGTCCACATTAACGTCTTTTGCAGCAGTCGTGTTAAAAATACAATCCTTCATTGCTATATTACTTTATTGGCTTTATTCCTGCAGCTTTTATACAAATTGAAATAGGATTTCATTCATACTGCGCACATATTTATTATCCAGGATAATGTATAGAAATGGAACATATACTTTTTACCTTTCTGTACAGAGAATTTATTAATCTAGCTGATCAAAAAAAAAAACTGGTACATTGGCCATTAATCCTGCTTCACACCTCCAGTATTGTGATTTATACTCTTCCCTGTGTGTGTGTTTGTGGAGGATGTGGATTTCCATATATCAATTTTGGGGACCACAACCTGAAACTTCCTTACTTTTAGGAACATTTTTTCAGGTCCCCATCTGGATAACCTCAGTAGCTCAATTTAATAAAAATCTGTGAATGCAATCAAAAAAGTTTAAATGCCAAAACGGTTGCATTTCGGTCGATAACTTATGAAAAAGGTTAGGGCTGGGTAGGGGTTAAGGGTCTCATGTTGGGATTAGGGTTTCTCCCATAGAAGTGAATAGATGGTTCCCATTTAGATACATGTGTGGGTATGTGTGTGGATGAATTTAGTCAATCTGAACTTTAACGTAGTGTGTAAGCATGCATGGAGTGTGTCCTGTGACCGGCATCTCCTACAGAGTGCCCCCAGTCTTGATGCCCTGTGACTGGAATCCCGTACAGTGTGTCCTAAGGCTTGATGCCCTGTGACTGGAATCCTGTACAGTGTGTCCCCAGGCTTGATGCCCTGTGACTGGCATCCCATACATGGTGTCCCCTGCCTTAGGTATCCTGTGACTGGCATCCTGTACAGGGTGTCTCCAGTTTTGATGCCCGTTGACTGGCATCCCATACAGGGTGTCCCTTACCTTACGTGCCCTGTGACTGGCATCCCATATAGGGTGTCCCGTGCCTTGCGTGCCCTGTGACTGTCATCCTGTACAGGGTGTCCCCTGCCTTGTGTGCCCAGTGACCGGTATTCCATACAGGGTGTTCCCTGCCTTACATACCTTGCGACTGGCATCCCATAAAGGGTGTCCCTTACCTTACGTGACCTGTGACTGGCATCCCATACAGGGTGTCCCCTGCCTTGCGTGCCCTGTGACTGGCATCCTGTACAGGGTGTCCCCTGCCTTGTGTGCCCAGTGACCGGTATTCCATACAGGGTGTTCCCTGCCTTACATATCTTGTGACTGGCATCCCATACAGGGTGTCCCGTACCTTGCGTGCCCTGTGACTGGCATCCCATACAGGGTGTCCCCTGCCTTGCGTGCCCTGTGACTGTCATCCTGTACAGGGTGTCCCCTGCCTTTTCTCATTTTACTCTCTGGGAGTCAAGTCCCTCAACTTCTCAAATTTTAAACTGCATAATTTGTATGAGGAGGAATGAATAATAAAGGTGACTGTGAAAGAAGTACCACTGCATATTTTACCTGCATTGCAAAAGGATAGGGTAGGTAATACAAGACTCATCTGTTGTGTATAGTCATTTATATTAATTTATTGAATAGAAAACGCATTTGGATCAGAGGCATCAAGTAAATACCTGATAGAAAACTACAAGGCCTGAGCTCTTGATCTCTGGATTGCTTCTCACACAGAAAGGCCTTTATGCCCACTGCATGAAGAAGACAACTGTCAGGGATTGAAGGCTGTGCAACTATTCCCCTGGAGGAATGGGATGAGGCATGGATTTATTTCTATGACAGTAGCTGCAGGCTTAATTTTGACTCCATATCATAAATAAAAGAGGCCAACAGGCTAATATTTGGGACAGTACTGTGTGTAATCTGTTGATACTGCATTAATAGCGTCAGTGGGGATCCAATTTGCATAATAAAAGTGGTGCATATTAAATTTCACTCCTAAAACTTTTCATTTGAAGCACCCTGCCTTTAAAAGTTTACAATAGCAATTCTTAACAATGCAACAACATGGTGCACTTAATTACAACTCATTGTCATCACTGAAACTTTCCATGTTTGGGCAAGTACTTCACAAATTGCATGGGCAGTGGCAACAAGAAAACCATTACTGCATTCTATCATCCAGTGCTAATTGCACATGAGTCAAACTGACCTGATGTGGAGTGTGAAAAAGATTTAAAATGTGAAGATCTCACGTGTAAAAAAAAAAACAACATGAAATCAGTGTGTCTGGCTGTAAGTTCCACAGATCACAGGTGAAGATTCAAGAGCAAATGGAAAGGCTTTACTCGGAAAAAAAATGGAATTAAACGAAATAATTAAACGGAATTAATTTAAATCCTTGAGTAAATCAAGCTTTTAATTTACGAAGATGATGCCCCAAGCATGCAAATGCAGACACCCAATGTCTACAATAAGTGAAAGTGAATCTTCCTCTAAAAAACATTTAAAATGCAATCTAAATCTAGCTTCCCAACTGCAAGTCTGTCATAAAATACTGGTGTTCACCACCAGTCAAAAAATATATGAGTGTCATATAGGGAGGCAATCCTGCCCTCCAGGTTCCTCGCTGGATCCATGGGTAAGGCGAAGTATTCTGTCAGGGACTCGGAAGGAAGAGCGGATCCAGAAATGCGAGGTAAGTGTTTTTTATTGTAATCCAGAGCAGCAAAGGCAAAAGTGTCCGTAAGGGTTAGGCAAAGGCGTGGTCCGAAGGCAGGCGGGGAAGTCGTAAGCCGGGGTATCCATCTGGGACGAGAGGACAGGGCTGGGAGACAAGGGCGACACGAAGGGTAGGCGGCAGGACGGGTCGGGATCAGGGGCTCAGGAACGGGATCAGGGCTAGAGGAAAGGACAGGAGACAAAAGGCACTGGAACAGAGGACCTGGGATGAACGAAGGGCGAGAGGGCAGACACAGGACAAGTAAATGCTCGGCACGGCGCGATAGGGTCATTGGCTCAATACTTCGCACTACGGAAGAGGACTCAGTCTCTTTTGAGCTGGCGCTGATTAGGGGAACTCTGTACACCTGGCGAGCCCCGCCCCTCCGGGGCCGTGGACGTCACAATGGGGTTATGTAAAATCAGTGTCCTAATTTAGTTTTAAACAGTAACATATCATACTATTATATTACTAAGCAGATCTTCCCAAAATGTAAGCAGTGCTGCATAGTGATAGCAAAAAAAATTGCAGCTTTGTCACTTCGTCCCGTTAAAATAATAACAGAAAAAGTTTTTGACTTTGCAAAGGCATTGTACGGGTCCCAAAGCAGAACAAATTAAATTCTGAGATGGATTGTTCCTAAATTGAAGAGATGCTGCTTAGTGGCAGGAAAGGGAAGGGTGAAAACAGACAACATTTGACGTTGTGAATGTCCATCCATTATTTTCCGCTTATCCAAGGCTGGGTTGTGGGGCCAGTGGTCTCAGTAAGGAAACCCAGACTTCCCTCTCCCCGACCACTCCTCTGGTGGAATCCTGAGGCATTCCCAGGCCAGCCGATAGACATAGTCCCTCCCGCGTGTCCTGGGTCTTTCCTTGGGGCTTCTCCTAGTGGGACATGCCCAGAACACCTCACCAGGGAGGCATTCAGGAAGCATCCTAAGCAGATGCTCGAACCACCTCATCTGGCTCCTCTCAATGCAGAGAAGCAGTGGCTCTACTCTAAATCTCTCTGAATGACCGAGCTCCTCACCATATCTCTAGGGGAGAGCCCAGCCACCCTGCAGAGGAAACTCATTTCGGCCACTTGTACTCACTATCTTCTGCTCCATCCTTCCCTGACTCGTGAACAAGACCCCAAGATACTTAAACTCCTCCACTTGGGGAAGGACCTCCTCCCCAACCCAAAGAGAGAATTCTACCCTTTTCCTGCTGAGGACCATGGTCTCGGATTCAGAGGTGCTGATTCTCATCCCAATCACTTCAAACTCTGCTGTGCACTGTGCCAGTGAGAGCTGAAGGTCACGGTTCGATGAAACTAACAGAACCACATCATCTGCAAAAAGCAGAGACCTAATCCTGAGGTCACCAAACTGGACATCCTCAACACCCTGGCTGCGCCTAGAAATTCTCTCTATAAAAGCTATGAACAGAATCGGTGGCGGAGTCCAACCCTCACTGGAAACGAGTCCGACTTATTGCCGCCCATGCGAACCAACAGAGACCAAACAGCCCTTATAAGGAAGCCCGGAATCCCAAACTCACAGAGCACTCCCCATATACTCCCCGAGGTATACGGTCAAATTCCTTCTCCACGTCCACAAAACACACGTAGACTGGTTGGGCAAACTCCCATGAACCCTCCAAGACCCTGCTGAGAGTATAGAGCTGGTCCACTGTTCCACAGGCAGGGTGAAAACACACTGCTCCTCCTGATTCCGAGGTTCGTCAATCCTCTCCAGAACCCTTGAATAGACTTTACCAAGAAGGCTGAGGAATGTGATCCCCCTATAGTTGGAGCACACCCTCCAGTCCCTCTTCCTAAAGAGGGGGATCACCATCCCAGTCCCCCAGTCCAAAGGCACTTCCCAAAATGTCAAAAACTTGGGCAGCCCCACAGCATTCAGAGCCTTAAGGAACTTCGGGCAGATCTCATCTACCCTCAGGGCCTGGCCACGGAGGAGCTTTTTAACCACCTCAGCAACCTCTGCCCCAAAGATAGGGGAGTCCATCCCCCAAGTTCCCAGACTCTTCTTCCTCGTTGAAAGGTGTGTCGGTGGGATTGGTGAGGTCTTTGAAGTATTTCCCTTCAGTGACCTAAAACATCCTGAGTTGAGGTTAACAGATGCTACATTGCTTTCCCGCCCTGAGCTGCTGGATGGTGGACCAGAATCTCCTTGAAGTCATCTGGAAGTCATTTTCCATGGTCTTGCCAAATTCCTTTTACACCTGAGTTTTTGCCGTGGCGACCGTCAAAGCCACATTCCGCTTGGCTCGCCAGTACCAGCAGGTTCGGGAATTGCAGCCACAACAGGCACTGACCACCTTACAGACACAGCTCCAGTCAGCCGCCTCCACAATGAAGGCACAGAACATGACCCATTCGAGATCAGTGTCCCTCACCTCCCCTTGGACATCGGAGAAGCTCTGCCAGAGGTAGGAGCTGAAGCTTGTCCTGACAGGGGATTCCACCAGATCAATATATGTTTGGGCCTGTCAGGCCTGGCCGGCTTCCTCCCCCACCAGTGGAGCCAACCCATCACTAGGTAGTGATCAATTGAAAGCTCCACCTCTCTCTTCACCCTAGTGTCCAAGACATGCGACCGCAAGTCGAATGACACGACTACAAAGTGGATCATTGAACTGCGACCTAGGGTGTTCTGGTGCCAAGTGCACATATGGACACCCTTATGCTTCAACATGGTGTTCATTATAGACAATCTGTGATGAGCACAGAAGTCCAATAATAAAATGAGTTCAGAAGAAGAGTGTCTTGTACCAAGGCTACTGATCAGCACAAAAAAACTTGGAATCACATAACATCAGCCTTTTCTTCATTACACTAGCTTCCACTGCCATATGTACTGTGTATTGGTCCTATTAAGTGTTTGTAAAGCATTAAATGCGCTGGGCCCTTCACGTATCACTGCCTTGCTTCGGCAGTAAATTGTTCCCAGGCAGCTGAGGTCATCTGATAAACTCTTACTATTTGTTCCTGACTAAACCTCATGTGTGCTCATGCCTTTTCAGTATACGCATCTAATCTTTGGAACAACCTCCCGTTTAACATGAGGTCTTCCACTTAGAATACTGTTTTTAAATCTGGACAGAAAAGTGCGTTAGCTAGCCAGTGAAATTTATCGTGGAAGAATTTAATCACGTCACTTTTTTGGAGACATGAGAGTGTGTAAGGATGGCAGGTAATAATGTTTTCCTTGCGCAAAAGACAGCAGCCAGCCTACAGCCAGTGATCCACGTTGTAAGTTCCAGGCACTCTTCATAGATCTACCCAAGGAGGCTAATTCCAATGCAGAATGGGTGTAACCGGTGTGATCATTCGCCCCCCAGCCACGGGTCATTGTGTGGTCATTGTAATTTGATGGTAGATGATATATATTGTGGTATATGATTTGATCTGTAAATTTCAATATAACTACCCAAAGGGTAACATAAGTCCATAGAAAAGGCATTGCAGCAGGAAGTTGTATAGTAAACTGTTAAAACATTTAAAAGTAGTCATGAACGTAGAATATTTATTGTGCAAATCTGCAATTACAGAAAAAATGTGAAAACAACTTCACTGGTTTTATATTATATTAAAAACACAGGTTGGTTTTGTAAACTGTTTAGGTAAGCAGAAAACAAGACACAGAAATAGACAAGTGTCATAACTCCATCTATATTAGTTTGACCATCTCTCCATAAAGGTCCTGCCAGGCAGAGTCCTGCAGGGGTTCGGGTACCCGATTGGTGACCCGCAAATTTTGTTGAAATGGGTGAAAAATATTCTGTGTCGGATACGGGTTCGGGTCGGACGCAGGAGAGCTAATTGTTGTTTTCAAAACAAGCATGTGCCAACAAAAAATACCCTACGGCTATATTTTAGTGACAAAATCCCTGCATTCAAGATGATAAAACATAAAATCCATATCAGTTTATGTCTGCACGCACATTAACTTGGAAATCTCTCCCACTTTCATTTTCAAAATCTCCTCCAGTTGTTCGATTTGGATGCGGAAGTAGTCAACTGAGGCCATCAACTGTGGACAATATAGTTTTTCTTACGCAGTAATAAAAAGCACCGCACCAAATGTTATTCTTCACCTTCGTGTAGGAATTCCAATCAGGTAATCAAAGGAAAATGGACAGTGCACATAGGTAGCCTATAAAACCCATGGGCATAGTAATATCAAACATTATTTGAGTTTGGAGGTAGGCTAATACCATTTGTTTTGCTTATTATTAAGCTATATTTACATTTGGCTATGCCTTTTCAACTGATGTTGCACATGTTTGTTGTGCCAATAAATTTTTGTCTATAAATTTTAATCTGACTAATTTTCATTGGATTGGGTGCAGAATTTTGTTTTATTTCTGTTGGATTACGGTTTGAATATGGGTTTAAGTATGATGGGTACGGGCGGATGCGGTTTGTCAAAATCAGACCTGTGCAGGACTCTGCTGCCGGGTGCAGCAATAATCATATGAACAATTTTCATATAAATAATAAATTATTTATTATTTGACGTGACTTAATTGTCATTTTTGCTGGCGAGGAGCAGAAATTTCTGCGGTAGGGCAGTATATTCAAAATTTCTCCCGTTGGCAAAATTTATATCGCATATCGTTTATACCGCATAGTGCTAATTCCTGCATGCAATTACATGCAATTATACCAAACACAACAAGACCACTCAATGATGGGTTAAACCAAATGAGCAATCTCACAGGAGACTGAGGGATCAAAGAAGTATTGTAGCGCTGGGTAGACTGAGGCATTGCAATAGCAGCAATTGAGGAGAAGACTAGCTTGCCAGGAAGAACACTCTCTTTTATTTGTGTACTTGAAAAGGCTAACACCAGCACCCAGCAAGCACTGAACCGAGCATAACTGGGGAAAAGCAGGGAGGTGGAGTTACACTGTCTCCTCCCCAGTCATTGTCTGTCCTGGCGACCACCACCCTCAATCCACAGCTCTAAAGCAAGACCCAAAGTCTGGTGGCAGCTGCCAGTGCATTTCCAATGTAAAGGGAGGGAGCAGTGAGCTCTTGAGCGCTGGCTGTCAGGTGCTGGTACAGCATGTCCCTCTGGGTGCCTTCCTCTTGCTTGCCTTAAGGAGATGCTGACCAATCCAGAGGTTCCTCCTGGCTGGGGAACACGACACCCAGGGTGTCCCACAGTTAGGCCCCTTTCTCCGGGACAGCCAGCAAAGAGAGCAGCTGGAGACTGCTGGCTGTGCATCTTTCTCCTGGCTGCAGCCCTATATCCTCCACTTAGTGGGGCCCTGGTCCTCCCACAAGGTATCCTGCTCACTGCCTTGGGTGGCCCTACACAGTCATTCCTGCTCACCAGATCAGATGGCCTCATGCAGCCTTGTAGCCCTGCATTGTAGCTCAGCACACAGTCCTGGTGGGCCACCACTCTGAGGGAAAGGCTTGACGAGGTGTTACGGCCCACTCATACTTCCTGGGGTCTGTTTGTGAGACATTTGTGTACCCTATTACACAAGGAAACATTCAGACCAGGGACACCGGAGAGGTTCATGGTGTTGACTGCGGAACTGTAATCTGTGAAAAGCATCCTCACATCATTCTCTGTCCTGTTGTCCAGGTAAGCCAGTTCTGTGTAAAGTAAGAAGATCATGGCATTGTCAGTGGATCTATTCCGTCAGGAAGCAGCTTGGCCTGCCTCCTAGGCTTTGGGTAGTGCATATGAGCTTTCTATACAAAGCACTTCAAATCTACAGAAGCTAATGCAACAGGGTGGTAATTTTTGATATGGAAGGGTATAGCATCTTTAGTATGGTATGATGACGGATCTTTTAAAACATGTCAGCACAATAGCTGACTACCCGATGGGTAGTCAATGATTGGATGAAACACCAGAGCTAGCTGGTTGACCTAGGCACTGACTACCCATCAGGGATGTTTTGTGGACCCGCTTCCAGGGGATTCATTCTCCAAAAGAATCTGATTAGTCCCCAAACACCTCACAAGTATACAGAAATGAGCAAGCCTTAAAAATTATACAAATAGCCCTTTAACCTTTCTAGCCAGTTCAGCAATACTAAAACAACTGTAGCAAGAAAATAATAAATAAATCAGATAAAATAAAATAAAAATAAGAAACAATCCCTAACAATCTAACTGCACATTAAATTATAATAATTTTCATCAGTTCCATCCTATTGTTTCCTGGCACAAGCAAAACAAACTAACATTAGAAAAGAAAAAGTAAGTGGAATGAGGTACTCTGTTAGGGAAAACTTGGCTGCTTTTCAGTCCCGTGTAATTTCGTCTATCAGTTCCCCATCTTTCCGCTCTGGCCTTATTAAGAAGAAGAAAAATAATCTTCTTAAGGTCTGCAATCTGGGTCAGGCCTTGCTGCTCTAATCTACAGCTCAGATGCAGTTGACTCAGTATATAAATCAATGGCTGGAGCAAATTGACTAGATATAGAAAACAAGACTTATTTCTTTTGTGTATCATTGTGCTTTGGAAGGAGTCCAGAAAGGGACTTAACCATTTTAAGAGAAATGCTTGCACAGAGCACATTAGTGTATTTGTATTAGATTAACAAATAGAGAGATGCAACTCTGCAGAACATGTCACATTTGGTGATGTGTGAGCTCACTAAATTGTAAGACAAATAATGTTTGCATTGTATTTTTACTATTTTTGTTAACTTTTTACACAGACACAAGTAGGTTTGTTGCTGTCAGAAACGATAGCATCGTATTCCCTGGACAGCCCTGTCATTTGGTCCGGCACTCTAAGTCATATTTGCCCCACATTCACCAGTTAGTGCAATATCTGGTATTACTGTAGGACCCACCTGTAGATGTGAAAGAGAAGTACAATTTCTAGAATCACTGGAGGTATTGCCTGCAAATGTCAAAACTCAATGTGTTTTTACTTAATTCTCCTGTGCGTCCTTGTCCTTGTGAGTTATGATATGTAGGTATAAAAATATACTTATTTGTTTATTGTACATCCCACTTATATGGCAACTTGCAGAATATTTCCCTATCAATTAGGCGGGTACTTGTATTCCTTTTTGTATGTATTATTGTCCATGTATGAAAATGCAATTTATCCATCCATCCATCTGACATGCCCTGCTCAACCAATCCTTCCATGTGGCACACCCCCTCATGAAACCTGTGTGGGTTCCCCATGTTCACCAGCTATTTCCTGTTGCTGTCATTAGTTTAATGTATTTAGTCCACAATTCCCCCTCCTGGAGCTGACACCTTATCGTGGTGGAGGGGTTTGCATGTTCCAATGATCCCAGGAGCTAAGTTGCCCGGGGCTTTATGCCCCTG
>JABFDZ020000049.1:9093979-9108653 GCA_019775955.2 Pollimyrus isidori
CTGAGACTGCTGCCCCCGCGACCCGACCTCGGATAAGCGGAAGAAGATGGATGGATGGATGGATGGATGGATGGACATCTTCACCATCCCTACTCAAGATCAACGTGCCTCCACTGTGGCACAGGTTTTGGTTTCATTATGGTTCTATAAGTTTGGTGTCTTGGCTCGGATTCATTCTGACCAGTGCCGTAATTTTGAGAGCTCATGGAATCACCAGCTTTGTGACCTTTCTGGTGTTGAGCGATATTGCACTATCCCATAACACCCAGCTGGGAATGCACAGTGCGAACGGTTCAACAGGATGCTTCATATTCTACTTCAGTGGTTCTTAACCTTGTTGGGGGTACTGAACCCCACCAGTTTCATATGCGCACTCACCAAACCCCTCTTTAGTGAAAAATAAAATACAATATTTTTCAAATTGAAGACATAGATATGTTTTTTACTGGTGCACAAAATGAGCCGTGCATGAACATCACCTTGTTCAAAGAACAAAACCAACACAATGCAACAAATAACATACACTTCCATCACGTTCCGTGATACATGTGAATCCATGTTGTACATATTCGCCCGACCACTTTCTTCTTTTGCTCGACATAGTTAGTTTGGATTAAAATATTAACAAAAAAATCACACGAAGTACTACCACAACAGTCACACGTTGACCACTGAGTGCACTAAATTCCCCGCAGCACTGATTGGCCAAGCAGTGTACAGTAGCATGATCATCTGCAGCCAGTGATGGCCAAGCGGCGCGTGTCATCAAGAATTTACACGACAATTCGGGTGTGTCCGGACCTCCGCGGTGGAGGCTCTGCCGAACCCCTGAGACCGACTCAAGGGGTCGATCGAACCCAGGTTAAGAACCACTGATCTACTTTGTGCGCTGCCTGTGTCTTGCAAGCAGGAGACGCATTCCTATTTACCGCAGTTAGTGTACTGTTATAACACAACCTCCCATGAAGCCACAGGTGAGTCCCCTTTTTTTCTTGATGTTTGGCCAGGAGCCTAGGCTACCAGTGGATTTTCTGCTTGGTAGGGTTCAGGATCCTGGGAGGGGATGTGTCCATGAGTGGGTCAAAGAACATCAAGTTGATTATAGGTTGCGTTTGACGGTGCTAGAGAACGGTTAAGGGTTGCTGCCGCCCGTCGGAAAAAGAAATATGATCAGCATGTTCGGGATGTCCCTCTGGCTGAGAGTCAGTGTGTGCTATTGTGGAAGACAAATGCCAAGGGTTGGCATAAAATTCAGGATTTATGAGGTTCGGTAGTGTATAGAGTTTTACAAGCTCCTGATTCTGGTGGCTCTGTGTACACTGTGGCACCACTGAATTATCAGGCTAAGGTAAGGCGAGTCAACCGCTATCTATTGAAGGCAGTGGTTGGAAATGACCCTCCTACAGGTCTGGCAGTTAGTTTCCCACCATCAATAGCCCCGTCACAGTCAGAGGATGAGGATTCAGTAACTGGTGATTTGTTGTGTTTAGGGCCAGAAGATCTCGCTCCAACTGTGACCTCGTCAGCTCGAGCTTTGGTGTCGGCAGCTACTCTGCAGGTGTCTCAGATATCGGGTGAGGTGGAACCTGTTCAAGCTCCTCCAGTGGACTCAGCCTTAACCAGCCAACCATCAGCTTCCTTGGTGGCCCCATTAGCTAGTAATGTAGACATTAGTGGGGTGACCCTTCGGCAGACTGTCTACTGTGCGGACTGTGTGTGCGTCTACATGCATGAGACGGGGTGTTAGACGGGCTGATGGGTCCCCTGCTTTTGAAAGGTTTGTTTCTTTTGTTATAATTGTATTATGTTTACTGTTTAGTATATTTTGTGTCATGTTTTGAATGTCTGGTAATATTGTGTCTTTATTGTGTCATCAATGTAAATCGTTTTGCTATGTATTTTATTTGTTCGGTTGATTGTCTTCGTTTAGACTGCAGTGCTTTTTCTTTTTGGGTTTAGTTTGATTACAGTTGTGGTTTGTTACATTTTCTTTCACCTGTGTGATTGCATCAATCCTTCAGGTTCTTCTGTGCTGTCTTAAGTTTCAGTGCCCAGTCTTAGACTGGTGAGAAGTGGGTGCTGGTATCCGGGCTGTACATTAGGCCTCTGGCCGACTGACTAATATTTTTATGGTATTAGTTTTAATAAAATTTGTGCGTTCGGAACAACGTCTCCCTGATCTTACAGTAAACGGACCAATGTGCCTTGGCCCAGGGGTAGAGTGACTGAACTTTCTCTGGGTGTAACACCTGGGGTGGCATAGTTGAGCTGACTTGTAGCCATTAGTACCATTGTTTGGTACCATCCGGCAGTATCCCATCAGCACATCACCCAGGCCCAGCTAAACTTTACAAATAATACATCAGATCTCATAAAAGGATATAGGAAAATGTGTCTGGTCTGATGAAAGCAAAGTCAATCTTTTTTTGGCCATCACCCATTGAACTTCATACCCACGGTGGAGCATGGTGGCGGCAGCTTCATGCCCACGGTGAAGCATGGTGGTGACAGCGTCCTGCTTTGGGCTTGTTTTTCTTCAGCTGTAACTCGGGCTTTAGTTAAGGTGGAGGGAATTATGAACAGCTTCAAATACCAATGGGGTCAGTTTTGGCCCACAACCTTCAGGTGTCTGCTAGAAAGCTGAAAATGAAGAGAAGTTTCGCCTCTCAGCATGATGGTGACCCCAAACATATGTCCAAATCAACAAAATATCTTCACCAGAAGAAAATTTAAAGCTTTGGAATGGCCCTGCCAGAGCCCAGACCTAAATCAAATCGGAAATCTGCCAGGTGACCTGAAGAGGGCTGGGCACAAGTAATGCCATTGCAATCTGATAGATTTGGAGCATTTTTGCAAGAAATGGTAGGCAATCCTTGCCAAGTCAAGATATGGCATGCTGATAGACTCCTACCCAAAAAGACTGAATGCTGTAATTAAATCAAAAGATACTTCAACAAAGTATTAATGGGTGTGCACACATATGCAACCTATTCTACATTTTTTTCATACATTTTCCTCCTAACAGATTTGTTTTTCAATTGAAATGTATGGGATACAGGTTACATTAAAGGCAAAGTTTTTGAAATTATTTAATGTGGTCATTTTACATCACAAAAAGCCCTCTGCTAGCAAGTCCAGTTTTGCTGCACTTTTTCGTTTCAGTTACAATTTTGGATCCGATCAAGTGCATGTTTTTAGATGTAGATGTTTATCCATATATTTTTCTGAAATGGTAATATGATCCAAATAGGGTCATTGGAGTAAATAGAATGGTCTTGTTTGCAAAGATCAGCTTCCAGTCAGCTCATCTTCAGCCTTCAAGCTGAAGGAGGCCTTCCAGGCTTTGTTAGATTGTACTGTAGGTAATGGGAGGCCAAGCAGAATGCAACTGTGTGTCTAAAAGGATTTCAGTACGGTCAGGGAAAATGACTTTTGGTTGGCTTCATGGATTCTGGTAAACTGTCAGGCGACTCAGGATTGGGAAATTAGGCTTTGCACATGCTCTTTATAATGGGGATGGAGTTTCTGTTAACAAAAGTGAGAATATAGTAGGATGGCATAAAAAGTACTTTGAGCACCTCCTGAATCTCACTGACATGCCTTCCTTGGAGGAAATAGTCAGAGAACTCTCCTACAACAGGGGTTGAGCTCACTGAGGTAGCCAGGCTCTTCAGTGATAAGGCTCCAGGTGTGGATGAGACTCGGCCTAAGTTGCTGAAGGCACTTGTGGTTTTTAGGCTGTCTTGGCTGACATGCCACTACAACACTGCGTGGAGGTTGGGGACAGTGCCTTTGGACTAACAGACTTGGCTGATGGTCTCACTCATTAAGAAAGGGGACTGGAAGTTGTGTTCCAACTTCATTGGGATAACACTCCTCAGACTGCCTGGCAAGGCCAATGCCAGAGTACCGGAGAGTAGGATCCATCCATTAGATGAACCTCATATCCAAGTGGAACAATGCGAATTCTGACCTGGTCATGGAACACTGGACCAGCTCTCTACCTTCACAAGGAGCCTGGAGGGTTCATGGGAATTTGCCCAACCAGTTAAGATGTGTTTAATCAACATGGAAAAGGCATATGACCATGTCGCATGGGGTCTCATTTTGGGGGGGTTCTTTGTGAGTATGGAGTCCTGAGCCCCCATCATGGGTTATTAGGTCCCACTGTAACCAAAATGAGAGCCTGGGTCACATTCCTGGCAGTACGTCAGACTCATTCCTGCTGGATGTTGGACTCTGCCAGGGCTGCTCTTTGTCACTGATTCTGTTTGTTATAAGTTTTTGTAGATGCAATTTCTAGGCACAGCCAAGTAGTGGATCAACTCAGGATTGCATCTTTGCTTTTTGCAGATGATATGTTTGGCTTCATCAAGCTGTGAATTCCGATGTGTACTGCTGTGTTTTGCGGGAAACTGTGAAGCTGTTAGGATGAGGATCAGCACCTCCATATCTTGGGTTATGCTTCTCAGCTGCGAAAGGGTGGATTGTCCCCTCCACCCTGAGGATGAGTTACTGCCTCAAATGAAGGAGTTTAAGTATTTCAAGAGTGAGAAGAAAAACTATGCGGGAATTAGAGAGATGTATCTGTGTTGCATCAGCAGATATGTGGACACTGTACCGGTCTGTGAAGAGAGAGCAGAGTAGCACCTTAGTGTGGTGTTTGTTTATATTTGGTTGCTCAAGACTAATTTAAGGACATCTGTCTCTCTTACTTTCAAGAACCCACTGTCTCTCTCTCTCTTATATTTATAAATATTATAAATATTTAACTCATCACGAAGAAATTCTCACCCTATATGTATGGCCAGGAAAAATGTCTTTGGTGCATAATGGACACAGGTGCAAAATATTTCTTGCAATCATTGCCACATGACGTTAAATAGATTAAATTTCTCCCAAATGATAATTGTTTTGGAGAGTTTCTGTTAATCCAAACTAGCATAAAGTGAGTTTTTTACAAATACTTACAAATACTACAATCTATGAGTTACACTCGTAATATTACCAGCAAGTCATAGCTATGCATTAGTCTGCTACTGCATGAGTTTTATTTTAGTCTGAAATTCATTCCCACAAAGTCAATGTCTTTTAATTAGTCAGCCTTTCCATTGTTGTATATATCACTGCAGTACCTTGGTTTTCATTTAACAATTTATGCATTGTTTTACCTCAGTTCAGTGATTTTATTGTTCGATCAAGTCATCATATAGTCACCTCCACGTATTATTAAATTTCACACCAGAGTACCTGTTCACAGTTGGGTAGAAATATTTGCATAAAGGTCGATATTTTAACGTTTAGTGGTTCTGGTAATGGGGACATGGCTAGTAATAGGATCCCTTCATATTAAAACGCGCACCAGTAATTACATGACATGTGTCGTTTGTGTCTGAAGCTCAGTATAATATCCCTGTTCTTTCACACAGGCAGAACTTAAAGCAATCCTACACACATAGCCTCCCAATGACTGGCACAAATAAAAGTGATAAATGCCAAACAATGGAACTAAACCCCAGGATTCATCATTCATTTTAATGCCCATGAACTGAAAGTGCATTAAAAAGCAAGCAGTGAGCCCACTGAATGCAAAGCCATTAAAATGTGCTGTTTGTGTTTATAACCAGCACACATTAAGATTCCAAGGACTCTAATTAAAGGCGGTAATTAGATTTTGTAATGAACTCTGGGTAGTCGATGTACAAATATATAAAAGGCCACATACTAATAAAGGCCGTCTGCTGCGAGACGGTCCTTAGGGGGCTGTGTGCTATAATGTATGAAATGTAAATTAACAGATGCTCTAATTCTGCGTGGTCCAGGGGGCCATAGAAGGCGGCAGGCTGCAAAAATGATGAGGACCGCGCCTGAACGGACAGCCGAGCTGGACAAAAAGGAAAGCAGATTCACCTCGGCCCAAAATAAATACTCGTGGTAAATGGAGAAGCATGCAAGGGAACAGAGGGAGGGGGAGAAAAGATCTTTAGCTGCATAACATGGTGAAGGAAATTTAATTATCGATATTCCAGAGTTATTGCTCAACAGCTGGAGCAGATGTATGGATCTCACATAAAACCTTTCTTCCCCCAAGAACTGATCTGACGAGTAAATAAATATCAATTTATAAAATAATAAAAAGATAACATATTTTCTGTCTTGGTAACAAGTAATGTAAATTCAGTTTTTCTTTATATTGAATAGTATCCTACAAAGGCATTAAACACTTATGACCATAAACAAATCTAAATGAAGTCTTATTTGTTTTTCATCACAACAGAAGTGTCACAAGCACTGGAGTCGTACCAAGAGCTGTACTGTGGAGCACAGACGGCACAAGACTAGATCAAGAGTGGCAGCAGGCCTTGGATGTGGAGGAGCGTGGATCCAGGGACAGAAACCGAAAGGATCAGAGGTAGATGAGCTGGGAGGCGCCATGATGGACACAGCAGGTGCTTGAGGTGATGGATCTTGGAGATAAAATGGGGTGAAACCAAGAGAAAGCAAGAGCACTAGGATCACACGGCAAACACTAAAGAGCAGACCAATAAGCATATAAACTATGACATTGAAAAGCAGGAGAACAGCAAGTAATACAAACAAGGCCCACACAGGAGTACCTGGCAACCCTGAGTTCCGCAACCATAGCTGGCAGGCTGGCAGCACATCCTGATTGGTCACCTTGTATATACCTGGGAACATGTAGTGTACATCTAGTATAGCCCAAATAGGTACCATCCAACCAAGATACAAAGTAATCAAGGACACATATCGACATCACCATACTTCCATGCCTTCATGCTTGTCCCAGATTTATGACGCAGATGAGCATTATGTGAGACAGGTGGTGCGGATTTCCCCGGGGACAGGCACGGTTGTGGGACAAGGCCCTCTGTGCACTCATTTTTAGTTCTAATTGCTTTTAAGTGCAATAAATGAGTTTGTATTGTATGTATGCGAGGGAGCCTGTGAGGAATAGCCTGATGTTTCATTGTATAATTTGCTCATTTCATTTAATCATGTTTTTGCATGTTCTGAATACCTAGCCTTTAACATTATAAAGACACCTGACTTTATAGTCATTGTTCATGAAGAGCTGCATTTTTCAGTTTGTGCCAGATCTGGGGCACTGATCTGGTGCCGCTGAGGCTGCTGGTTGCAGTGCTGGGTCGTTGGATGGCAGGAAGACATGTGAAATTGCTTGGCCAGCTTTGCAGACACGGGGACTCTTTCCCCACCGATTCAGCTCCAAATTGGCCTCTGCTGAAAAGCGGATGGGGCATCTCGAGTCTCTGGGTCTGAACTTGAAATCAGTGTCTCAGTCTGAAGCACCATGTCTCAAAACTAGTGCCCCCAGAAAAGCTCATAGGTCATTTTGTCAATGGCCCTGTAGGTTCTTGAAAGTCTGGCCATTTGCAACTGTACTGAGATTAGAGGGTTTGGGGTGCTGGTGATCACAAGACTGGACGTCTGGGCAGAGGGGGGATCGTCAAAACACTTACACCCCCAATCTGAGGCAGATTAGTGTTGCAAGGTTTAAGTGCTTGTGTATGTGAAGGGGGCTTAAAGTGGGCCCGGGTAGGGTGGGGAGGTGGCTGGCATTCTGTGAGGGTGGCCAGGGGGTGGAGAGGTGGCTGGCATTCTGTGACGGTGGGCGGGGGTGGGGAGGTACCTGGCATTCTGTGGGCTTGGACAGAGGGTGAGGCGGTGCCTGGCATTCTGTAGGGGTGGGCAGGGGGTGGGGAGGTGCCTGGCTTTTCTGTGGGCTTACTTAGGTGTGTGTTGGATGAGTACCTCTGCTAATTTAAATGGTTTACCGTTTCCCCCCTCCCCCAAATATTTGGCATTGGTTTGAAATGTTGTCCACTCTGATCTGGGGATAAATGGGATTTTCTGAGTGTTCAGTGCTGATATTTCTTCAAGGGAATTGTAGGTACTCCCCATCATAATTTGGTGGACAGAATCAGCAGTTGTTTTGGTGTGTTTATTCCTATTTAATTATAATTATAATAACATGCAGAAGCAATGTGGAATGGGGATTGGCTGAAGTTTAGGGGAAGGTTGAGGAAAACACTCTCTCCTCACCGATAAGTAATCAAATTGTTTAAAGTTCATTCATTCCCCACATTAGTGACAGTTTGGAAGCAATGGTAGCTCCCCATTGGGTTTTATATCTTGTTCGTTTAAATTAGAAAGCCAGACATGTATTTGTCTGGTTCAGCTCCCAGTCACATCAGTGGTGCCAAACCCCACCCCTCTTCCCAAATCCCTTTGTCCCACAGATGTGTTCTCCACAATGTGAACCAGGCTTTTCCACAGTGTTAAATTAAACTACACCTGAGCTCCACTTCAGTGATGATTAAGAATTCTGGAAAACTGTTATCTTAAATACATATAAGAAATATTACATCTTCATATAGCCTTTTCATTCGGGTAGATTCTCGGCTAGCACCTACCTTAATTTTATATCTTTCCTCTTTAAATTTGCAATGCAAGCTTCACTGACAAAGAATAAATGAACAAAGGAAATACTAAATGACATCAAACCAAAGTTCAATGTTTTTATTGTTTTTACGCATTTCTGGATGTTGTGTATGCTGGAGGGTTTTCACAGAACTCAATAGTGGGCATCTCATACTAGACACCAAAGTACATTTCAGATGTTATATGAAATTAAATAAGACAATTAAGTTTGATTTCATTTCATATATCATCTGATACATACAAATAGAAGAACCTACCTGCTTGTACCTGCTTGTGCTATGCAGGGGTCCCGAGACTAACCCGGGGCACGGTACAAATGCATCGCAGGGCGCACACACTTCTTTTGTCACCTTTCTGAACTTTCTGGACTAGCTACCAGCAAATGGTAGCAGGGCCATACAGATAACACTAGGCTGTGGGAATTATATTAAGTGTATTTCAGTATATATTTAGTAGGGGTGTAATGGTACACAAAACTCAGTTTTGGGTTAACAGTTTGGTGCAAATAACGGAATTTTGAAATTATTAAAATTGCTAACATAAGCACAATTAGGGAGAGTAATCCAAAGGCAATGTGTCCATAAACATGTCTGAATAACAAAACCCAGAAGAAGCCTATTAGCACAATGGTATGTAAAATATTACTTTTATAATTTTTATAATAATCATAATGAAAAAGTCTTTTCTGCTACTGAGAATGGTTGCATATCTGTAGTGATAAACACTCCGATAGAGTATAGTTATTTTTCAGCTTGATCTGAATTTCCTGGCAAAGCCCTTAAATGCCACGGGCAGATTAACTTAAAGAGGGTATTTTTGTCTTGCTGCAGTTGTACACATACTAGGATGTTGTCTCAAATGAGTTAGCATGTTTGTTTGTGTTTTCAGCCGGCAGCCAATCTTGGACTTATCAGCGACTCTCTCTCCAGAGCTGGGTCACTTTATTGGGAAACCCAAATATCCCCAAACCCCCCATTAGCATAATATTTTCCATATGGAACATCTATTTGTGAATTTAGGTTCCGCCCATGTTAATAAATGTACTCATTCATTTTCTCGTGTACCAAACTGAAAATGATGTCCCGCACTGTTCATGACAAATACATTTACCGTTACAGCCCTACTTAGCCAAAATAAAGTATTCAGGTGAAATGTAGCTGAACACAATCAATGGAAAAAAAATGCAGCATTGCATCACAAGGGGGCTGCAACTGACATGTTGTCTTTAGAAAGTTGTTAAATTTGGAGTCTGTAATATTTGATGGTCAATGCTTCCAAGCCAGTTTAAATTCATATCCCTTACGAGTGTTTGTCTGGGTCCTTCTAAGAATGTTTTGCGTGTTTGGCCTTTATATAGATATTTTATCATCCATTTATGTGAGCAATCATAAAGAAAACATTAACATGTACACAAATGAAGCCCCACTACAGGTGATTTACAGAGATGGGCTATAGGTAACGAACATCAGTGATATTCTACATATGTGGATTAGTTCCATTGTTTTATATCCAAACTTATGTAAAGAATTCAGTGCCAAACTCAACCACAGATGACTGCATAGGTGTGGATGTATGTGCATATTTCCAAATCACAGACTTTTTTCATACTTTAGAAAATGAACGAGAATAAGAAAACTTACAGCCTTTTCTTATTTCTTTGCATGCCATATTTTCATAATTAAAGAAAAACAGATGGACCAATGACATTACTACTGACAATCAGAATCAGAAACACTTTATTGATCCTGGAGGAAATTGCTCAATGATGAGCTTCCAAACAGAAGGAACAACTCATATACAATTATGTTCTTGTAACACATAATTTTGGTATTTCACTGAAATTTAGAAAATTGTGAGTTATTTGTAGTATACATATGTTTTGTCTTTAATAGATGACATTAGACCTTATACAAGGAAAGTTTCTAGACAATGTGTAAATTTCCTACTGTATTTGATTAAAGGTGAGCAACTAAAACAAAAATTACAAACTTCAGAAATTCTGTTACGGATTTGATGGCATATCTGCTCAGTGAATGATCTGTACTGAGCAAACAAAAAATACAATGTCATTAAGAAGAATTATTTGTTAGTATTTAATAAGGAATCCATGTTTTTGGATGAATTCTGCTTTTGCGGTGTCAATTTGTGCATATGTTTTCCGCATAAGTAGCACATTAAACTGTTATTCAATATTGACTTTGGGCTATTCACAGGCTTCATTCAGCAAATGCAGTTTAGAAGCTTAAAATGCCCTCTTGTGGAGATATGCTGTGTGAATTCTGAAGGCACATAAGTACAAGTGTTCTCTTTTTACAAGCCAGTGTGTACTGCAGATCAAGCTAGGAATAACTGCTGTATATAACTTACTGTCTGTATATAATAATCATCGTAAATGTTCACCACTGCATAACATTTGCAATGTTGTACTAGGAGAAGGGAGGCACCGAGTTTGTAACAGTGTTTTCTGAGGTCAGGTTAATCCTAAATGTATGTTTGTGTGCGTGTGTTTGCATGTGAGGACTAAGAAAGCAAAAACACAATCATGCAATTCTTATATTCTTGTGCACTGTGGCAGCATTAAGGAGGGAGAGGGAATAGTGAAAAATGGACATCTTTTAATTAAAAATGACCATTAAATTCCTCAAGATTGTGGATAAAGAATGACACTCAGTTCAAGGAAAGTGGGGTGCATTAGAAAGCAGCAGTTTTAAGGTTTACAGTAGCAAGATCTCACTTCAGATGGAGAAGACTGTTTTTATAATCACTGAATCCTATTACTGTGATTGGAAAGGCTAGTTAAAATTGGACATCAGATACTGCAAACTTCTTTTTTCTTTCTCTGGTTTTGACTTCACTGTCAGAAGGACTCCGAGCTTGTTAGAAAAAAATGTGTAACTGACATGAAGTTGTAGTTTTCCATCCGCAGTGCCTGGGCTGAATGTGCGCACAATAAGCCTTAGTATCTGTCAGCGTGTCACTAGTCTTTGTGACGGACACCAGGATTCCCTGTTGAGTCATGGTAGATTTTACCTGAGGAGAAAGCTGTCAACACATACCTGGGCCATGAATGTCAGGGAAGCAGACCCACCGGTGTCATCAGATGGCAAAAGACATGCAAAACCAAGGTGAGGGTCTAAGGGGAAGCGGGAAGAGGACAACAAGATGGCGGCTACTGCAGAAGGCAATGCAGTTCCGGAATTCTGACAGTAATTCTCAGTATTGTATGAGCGTGTAACATACCTTACCGTGGGAGGGGAAACCTTCGTCTCACCTACAACTAATTGTCTAGTTAAGTTCAGTTAGGTTCACCTGCCTATCTTGTGGATTTGTTCATAGGGTGTTAGGGGACACAAAATACGACAATCGTCTTTGGCTGCACAAATGTTACAGATACTATAGATTTTACAGACAACCAAAAAAAAAAGATAAAACATTTTTAAAATTCCGTATCATGGAAAATACTAATTATGAATCAGTGTCGCTTGGGGAAAAAATTGTTGAATCTTGTAAGTAATCTGTTGCGTCCTGCGACGTCCGCTCAGTTCCAGCCCCGTGTGTGCCACGCCCACCTCGTTACCTCCTGTGATTACCTAGTGTTTCCACCTGTGTGGCGTTCTGTGCTTCGTCCTGTGCTTCGTCTTTTGTATTTAGGTCTGCGTCGGCGTCTTTTCCGGCAGACGCGGCATAAACGTTGTCAATGTCGGAGTGGTGTGCATTAAACTCTCGTTTGTCCCCGTATTCCTGGCTGGATCTCCCTTCTCTTCGCCCTGCACCACCCGCGATCGTAACATAATCAATAAAGATTACAATTATTGCATAATATAATGCTTATTTCTAGCCAATTGGTGATGAGAGCCATACAACAGGGGGACGGAAGGGTAGAATAGATGTGTAGGAGCAGAGGATGAAATGAGAGCTGACCTGGTAGGAAGTGGAACATGGCTTAACTGAAAGAGGGGTCCGCTTCCAGAGTCAGCATCTCAACATGTGTTCTGGGGGTGAGAGTAAGCACGGAGCCCATGCCGGTGTGCTTAAATAAGCTTAAATGCATAAATGCTCTAATAGTACACATAAGTTAGTAGTTAATTTATTGTTAGTTACTGTAATGTTGTGCTGCTTTATTTAGTTAATCATCCAGTCTGTGAAGAAGGCATTCAAGTAAGAATTGCATTGTAGTATGACTCATTTCCTGGTGTGTACAATTTATATTAGGTCAGCGTTCACAGTTCGACTTCTGATATTCAGATCACTTTCTACGTCAAACTGGTTTGTTCGACTTTCAAGAAATTCATGTTCAAGTGAGATTGAGAACCAAGGTACCACTGTATTTGTATATTTTTCTTTTTATTTTATGCTTTTTTTCATTCCACAAAAAGGGCTACTGGGAGTGAGTTACAAAGCCCTTCTGTCGTACTGCTCTGTGGAAGCTGAACTGTATTATTTAGCTAAGCATCGCTTCCTGATTCAGGATTCCCTACTGCTTCTGAAAGCTGTCCCGATCGCATCTCCCTCGCACCATGTGAGGTCCAACCACAACTGAGTGCTGAACACAGTCGAGCTAACACACTTTCTCTTTTGATTTGCGTGGGGATGTGAACAAAATAACACACTCAACACACTCATACCCGAGCCGCTAATGACGTATGTCATAATTTTTGGCTGAACATAGGTCTATTCAACAATGTTAAATGCTTCAGGAAATTTACCTGCAGAACAATTTAATTTGCAGGACAATTCCAGTATTTTAGACAAACAATAACTAAACTAATATAGACCACTCACTGTGTTATTCTAGGAGTCCCTCTGCTATTAATAATGGTAAACTATGTAAATAATAATAATGATATCATATACATTGTCATATCGTAATCCTGCTACAAATAAGTAAGGCATTTTTTTTTTTTTTTTTTAATAAGCAGACCACAGGAGCTTCGTATTTCACACTTCAATGCCGTTGTATTGTCATGCCAACAAACTGCCAATACATCTGCGGGGATGAGAACTGGCTCGTGTCATTTCTGATCCTAAAGGGAGAGGGATCAATAAAATATTTCAAGACTTTCTCCGACTTGGCAGAGTGATTGTAATGGACAGTGCCAAAACATGCTTTGTAACATATACATGTCAAAACCAATCAGAGGAAACGGTTTGCCTTGGTTTCCAGGTAAACTGTGGAAGACAATTCTGGGACAATTTTGGGTGAAGGAAACTATTCTTATACAAGACAGTGGAATTTAGTAGTCAGAAATGGGCTGCAGTAGATTTACTAGGTAAAATCATTTTGTTCACAACACAAAATTGTTGTGTTCAGTACAGAAGGAAACAATGCATCATACAGTACATGTTAGAACGGCAAAGACGCAAATTACAAAGATATTCTTGGTTTTGTAGAACAATGACAATATCTCAACTATACTAAAAATAAAAATCCCCTAAAATTAAAAAAGAACTGATTAGAAGCCAAATCCCTAAAGGGATTTGTATTGGAGGGTATATTTAATGTGCTTTTCATAATTTGTCTCTTGTTGCTTATGTAAACAGATGGTAAGTGAGCACAAAATGGTCTCCAGTAACGCTCTCGACAAAGACGTCGGGGGATGAGAGAAGCGGTGGATCCTCCACACTTTCACCAAAGGCAACGAGTGCTTGGCTTTTGTGCCGCCCACAGTTTCTCAACGTGCCGGTACATTCACACGTGGGGAATTAACTATCATGAAAGACAGAACAGGAATTAAGGAAGTAATAATGAAGACAAGAAAATATTAAAGGTAGAGGAAAAGAAGAAAATGAAGACAAAATAAAAATATTAATGAAGAACAGCAAGGGCATGAAGAAGAGATAAAGTCTAAAAGAACAATAACAATAAAGGATAAGAAGAAAAAGAGAAGACAAGTAGGAGGTGCGGGCAGCAACACGGCTTTAAGCTGTGATTCCTGAACCCTTCTCTGTGTCTTTCACCAGTCCAGACCGATGATACTATTTACACACTTTCAGAACCAACAAGAATAATGAGACAATCACAGATGCAGCCCATCCATCTTCCAGGGGGGCCTGGAGCCTATCGCAGGAAGCGCAGTGCAGAGAACGCTTTGGATGAGATGCCAGTCCATTACACACACAGAATGTGTAATTTAGAGACACCAATTAGCATAACTGCAAGTCTGTGGGAGGAAGCCCATGCAGCGGGGGGCGG
>JABFDZ020000049.1:9126525-9159461 GCA_019775955.2 Pollimyrus isidori
TCCTGGCGTTTAAATACAGACAACAAAGATTAGGCCTATTACGGTGCCCACTTATAATATGATTATTTGGGGCTTTCTGTTTCCCCCCACTTACATACTTAACCAACCTCCCTGCCCCCCCAGTTCCTAGTTTAAACATTCCTCAACTACTCTATACAAATGCCTCCCCAATACACTGGTTCTCCTCCGGTTCAGATGCAATCTATCCAGCTTGAACAGGTCCCACCTGTTCCAGAAGGTCCTGCAGTGCCCCATAAAGTTATACCCCTCTTTCCTACACCATCCTTTTAGCCACGAATTTAATCCCCTTATCTCAGCTAATTTAGCCTGACTTGCGCGTGGCACGGGGAGGATTTCAGAGAATACCACCGTGGACGTTCTGCTTCTAAGCTTATTGGCGACTTCTATAAATTTATCCTGCAGAACAGGCCTCTTACCCTTGCCTACATGCACCACGACAACTGGATCCACCCCAGTTGGGGCTAAAAGCTTGCCCACATGACCTGGGAGGGACACACTCTAATCAGTCCTTAGTACTGTGCGGGTAGCATGAGGGATACATTATTATCAGGGCTCAGGAATGCATGCATTCAGGGGTTTCCACTGTATAGTTTTATTCCATAGTTGGGCCAAAGGGTGACTGTCTACTCTATGGACTAAAGCACATTTGAAGAGAACCCTGGGCATTTTCAAGCCAGCTGGGAGATATAATCCGTACTTTTGTCCTCCTAATGGGATGCGCCCAGAATATCTACTTTAGCAGTTGACCAGGTGACTCTAAAGAAGCAATAGTTCAATTGAGGTCCTTCCGGATCTCAAAACAGCTTATCTTGTCACTGAGATTGAGCCTGGAAACCCAGCAGAAACACCGCAGTTCAGCTTATACTCGTGACCATGTTCTTTTGGTTGTTACCCCGTACCTCATAATCATAAATGAGGATAAGGAAGCAGATCAACTGATAACTGCAAGCTTCATGTGATAGCTTAACTCGGTCTCCTGCACCACAGACCTGCTCAGCTACTATATAATGCAGCCATTGAACTGATCGGCCTCTGTCTCTTGTTCTCTTGTAAACAAGATCCTGAGGTACTCGTCACTATGGCAGACTCTCTCCTCTCACATACGAAGAGCTGTCCACCTTCTTCTGGTCTGAGGTGCTGATTCTGATCCATACTGTTTAGCTGCTGTACTGTGTGCTGTGGCTCCTAGCCAAATAAAACATTTAGTTACCTATTTAATCTGTTATCCAAAGTGACATATAATTATGCAAAGCCTGGGGTCAAGGGACTGTTCAAGGGAACAGTCATGTGATTATTCTCCTGGCCAGGATTTTCTCCAATACAGTAACCGCCTTGCACAGACTCCAAACTCAAATGGGCTCAATGTTCCCTCTAGTCTCCCCATACTGGGCAGTCTCTCACTCATAGTTGCTTATTGTTACCCTGTCCAAAAAAATATGGCATTGCAGATCAAGAAAATCCCTAACCAGAAGCCAAAAGCCACTTTAAGATGCTATAAACAGCCGTAGACACTTTGACTGCATTCATATGGGGATTGAAAGAGGTGTCATACTGTAGGTACCCTGATGTCCCATTCTCAAAGAGTCTGTAGGATGGAAGGTGGAGCTCAGGAGCCATCTGCAGCTGGATGGCGTGTTGTAGGTGCCCTGGTGCTCCATTCCCAAAGGAATAAAGGAATAAAGGATGGCACCCCATCCAGGGGTAACTCCCTGTCTTGAGCTCATTGTTTCTGGGCTTGGTTCTGGAGTACGATGACCTTGTGTAGGACATGTGGATAAACATGAACGGATAAATGAATGGATAAAGGAAGGAAGGAAGGATGGCAGGAAGGAATCTAAAAGGGTATATGTTTGCCCTCTAGGAATGCTTATGCCAAATGGAAGACAATGTTGTTTGTTTTGAAGGGTGACACAACTTTGCAGTTTAAAGATTCTTGGAAATTTCAAGATTGGTCTCAGTGGAGAGGGAGGAATGAGTTTGTTTGAAAACAAACAAAAAAAAAGATTGGCAGTGATTTGACAACCTCTGCTGAGCAGCAAGCTTCATTGATTAGGGGGCCAAAAAACAAGGTAACGGGGAAAATGCCGTAGAAGCCCTCTAGGATAGTTTTGATCTTTAATGACTGACACAGTTCCAAGATCCAAGTGCAGAACAAGCAAGTTTAATGATTCACAATAAGGGCCCAAGCACAAGCCAAGTACAGGAAACAATCCAGAACAATATGCACACCGAGTCCAAAACACATTTAGCAAACAGGATCGGAAAACGGGCAATGATTCAGAAACCAGCAGAAGAGACAATTCAGCACTGAGCAGGCTGAATATATCAGGAAGGGATTAATTCATTATATATAGTAGTTCAGTTTGTTACTTTTGATATATAAATTTGTGGCATGAGTAATTAACCCATGAAACTACTGCATGATATGACTGTTCTTATGAAGATATTGTGCAAACCTGATATAAGACAGTTCCACCCCACACACAATTTATTGGTGGCTTTTCATCGAAAATATTTTAAAGGACTATTTTATATGTTTATAGTATATGATATGGAGAGAAACGGGAACTTTACAGAGAAGTTTATATAGAGTTCTAACACAAATTTAGTTGTTTATTTAAATGTCTGAAATAGAGGTGGCCGATAAATCAATTTTATCGATGAATTCCAACATAATTCAGGACGATGTGTTTTTATGAAAATTGATTTTATTACTTATTTTACACGCGAGTGTCAAAAGCGGAACTAATACACTGTTCTTCACTGGTACATTAGCATGGCACACGCAAACACTGGTGCGGATTCACAAACAGCAATGGAATGGTCCGGTTTTATGCTGTCGGACACAGACCAAAGTCCTACTTGAAAAGTCTGTTTAAAAACTGTTGCAGCCAAAGGAAGCTGCACAACAAATTTATTCCAGCACCTAAAGCAGAGGCACACAGCGGAGTGGGAGAAGTGCAGCTCCCAGCGAAATGAAAATACCTGCAGCACCAGCACAACATCCAAAGTTAAGCAAGCAACCATCCCTGACACATTTTCGAACTGTGTGCCATATGATAAGAATGGGGCACTGTGGAAAGTGATAACAAACGCTGTCACGATGTATATTGCAAAACACATGGTGCCCATGAATACTGTACTATGGAAAAGCTGGGATTCATTAACATGCTAAAAGTTTTTACAAGTTTCTAAAAATGTTTGTAATGGCATGGTCTGCCATCTCGTTTACACGGATTTTTTTTGGCTGGTCAGATTGCACTTTAAAGTAAAATAAATAAAGTTAAAAATTGTTTTGAACCATTTATTTGTAATCTGTGGTTTGATTTTGAGTAGGGAAAAATTAATTAAAATCAAAAATCTGATTTATTGTGAAAAAAATCTGAGATCTTATTTTGAGGCCATATCGCCCAGCTCTAGTTTGGAGTTAGAAAGCATGTTCCCACATTGCATTGTCCGGGGCAAGAGGCAATATAAGCCTAATAAAGGGTGCTGCTATGGAGCCGGAGCCAGAACTGGTGCCGCTGATATGGAGCCGGAAGTACTATGGATCCGGTGCTGCTAGGGAGCCGGACTTAGTGCCGCTAAGAAGCTGGACCTGGTGGAGCTAATTGCCTGCAAAATTCCGGTTCTTCACATCTTTCTGTCTGGCAAGCTGTATATTAAAATATTTAATTGTGATTAATCGCAAAACTGTCCATAGTTAATCACAAATTAAATCATTAATTTATTCAACATTTACCATTAAAGGATTTCTTCAGGTGTTAATATTCTTATTGATATTACAGTTGAGAAGGCATGATTGCTTTTTGCAAATGTATGCATTTATTTTTTTAAATCAATTACCAACAATAATGATTGTTCAAAGGTCGTCAGAAACGTTTCATCACTTTGGCCCAACAACAGATCAGTACGTTTACCAGCTAAATATTACTCAGTCATAAAAGTATGTATAGATCAGAGGTCGGAAACCATTTTAAAGCAAAAAGCCATTTTATTTTATGCTAAATGTCTGACCCAAGATTTACAATTAAAGAGCCCCAGTGAATAGAGAAGAGGGTTTGAGAATTTTTTTAATGCAATATCAGTATATGTACATTTTACAGAAAAACAACTTCAAGTACGTACAAAAAATAAAGAAATCTCTTAGTTCTCAGTTTTAAATCACTTGGAACCATAATGTAGTTCAAAGCTGACTAATATCACGATATCGTTCACCCAAGTTTGTTTGGCTCTGTATAGTCATTCGGCCTTTACTCTCCGCTTCACCACTGTAACTGTGCTGACTGAGCAGTGCAAAATGTCCTCACCACTCCAAACTCAGCTTGCTATAAAATGTAAATCAGAGAAAATATAATTTAACGAAGACCTGGGAAGGCTTCATGACGATTTACTATGAAAAGTACATGAAAGAATTATGAATCGCAATAAACCTATTAAGCCCACATCAAATCTCGGGCACTGAAGAAAACTTCGGAAAGCATATCATTTGACCCGAGACAATGGCTATGTTCACACTGCCATGCTGACTCAAATAGTTTTTTTTGTCTTAATGTGACACAGATCCGATCTTTTCAGGGCTGTGTGGACATGCAAATCTGATCTTTTCAAAATCGTATCTGTGCCACTTTCATATTTGGTACTAAATTGGATAGATATCCGATTCGCAGCCATGCGACCTGAATGTGAACACTTAGTACGGAATTCAAGTGGCTTTTTGCTTATATGCATGCACTGACATCAGCCTGCACTGGTAAAGTAAAAATGGAGGAGAGCTGCGATAGCAGTCAGTGGAAGGATGGAGAAGGTGGGGATTTAATTGATATTTGGGCCAATTAATCTGCTCAAGCTAAACTGGAAGGAACCTGTCGTAACAGAGTAGTATTTGACATAATTACCAAAAACATGGCACAGCATGGACCTGAACGTGGCTACAATGCCAATGAAAATTAAAGAGCCTGAAGTCAAAGTTTAAAGAGGCAAAAGACTCGAATCAGCGCAGCGGTCATGGCCACGCAACGTGCACTATTTTATGACCAGCTTTTCACCCGTGTAAAAACGTATCAATATGCACGTGCTTGACGTTTCGGAGGACCAATGCGTTCACATTACAGTCAGATCACTTGTACTTATGAATTTGAACTATCGAGATAGACAATGGTGATATGAGCAAAACATCGGAATTGAACGATATTGCTAGCAGTGTGAACATAGCCTTTGAGGAAGATGTAAACTATGCAATTAACCCTCTGGAGTCGGTTATCCAGGTATATAACAGAAATTTCTCCAAACTGTTTAAATAACTCTGTTTAAATAATTTTTGTCATATAAACATGTAAAAAATGCCCTTCAGAAGCTTTCAACTGTCTACTTTTCAGATATATATATAGGTAGAAACTAAATATATTTTTACAGCTTTGTGATACCAATAAAAAGAACAAGAGTGACTGACTTAAGACATTACACAAGCGCGACAGACCACCTCATTCACATATAGCTAAAGAAATATCTAAATGAGAAATAATAATATCAGCCCATAAATTATGGTATGATATTTGAGACTATATGTACTTTGGTGGTAACTCATTTCACATTGACAGTAACTGCAAATAACTTTGGTCATGTCGATGGACACATCTCAAAGAGATTTGAAGCTGAACCTGTGTGCTGTATCCCGGGTGCGTGCAGGGCGAACAATCGAGAGTCTAGGCGGAAGTACGGGACAAACCGGGGTTTATTGTGCTCACACGCAAACATAAACACATTTATGCCGCGTCTGCCGGAACAGACGCTGGCGCAGACTTATATACAAAGAACAAGACACAGGACTGGCGAGCAGCAGCGCCTCGCAGGTGAAAACAATGGGTAATTACGGGAGGGAGCAAGGTAGGCGTGGCACACGAAAGGCTGGAACAGGACGGACGACGCGGTACGTCACATAGCCCCCCTCCTAAGGCGCGCACTCCGAGCGCGCCCCAGGAGGAGCGTCGGACAGGACGGAACCGGGGAGACAGGACCTGAAACACAAAACCAGCACATTACCTTGAGCACAATATCGAAGGACGTAGCCCGAAGACAAAACCAGAACATTACCCCAGACCAGGACACAGGACAGAGAGACAAAACACCCCCAGAGACATGAACCAGGACAAAACACGACAGAGAACAGGGTTAGGCCGACAGGCAGATGAGAAAGGGGGAGACGAAGGAAACCAAGGGGCTAGGACAACAAGGAGGAACAAAAGGGCCGGGAATGACAGGGGGAACAAAGGAGCGAACGAGGGGACACCAGGAGACGGGACAAACAACAGAGGGGTAACTGGCGCCCAGGGCGCCTGAAGGCCCCCAGGCTGAGGACGGGCAGCGACCGGAGGGGCCGCCGGCAAGAAGAAGCCAGGAGCAAGAGGGGGCCCCACATGGGCCACGGGAGCGGATCGAGGGACCCCCGCCAGGGTCCAGGAGGTAACACAGGTGACGGTGGGCAGGAGGGGGAAGCCGGAAACGGCGAAGGCATCGCCGGAGCCTGGAACGGCGCCCTCTGACCCCCAGGTGGGACAGGGGAGCCCAGAGGCGGCCGACGAGGGTCCGGAGGGGGTGACAGAGCCCAGGGTGCCCTGCGGCCCTCCGGCAGAGGCCGGGCAGCAAACAGGATGGGCCGCAGCCCTGGGGAAGCCAGGCACTAGACGGGGCCCCACAGGGGCCACCGGGACGGGTCAAGGGACCTCCGGATGGGCCCAGCTAGAGCCTGAGGGACCACCAGGTCGCAGCAGGTCGGAGGGGAAAGCTGGGGAGGGCGCCGTCTGGCGCCCAGGCGGAGCAGGGGGGTCCGGAGGACCCGTTGGCAACCACCGGGCGATGGCCAAGGGTCGCACTGGAACAGCAGAGGGCGGCACTGGAGGGATCCGGATCTCCTTCTTGTGTCCCCTTCTCTTCCGGGACACGGAGAGGCGGGAGCCTGGTGGGACTCCACCCCTCACGAGCCCTGTCGGGGCCAAGGGCGGAGTCGGAGGGGCCCTTGCAGGAGGCGAGCCAGGTGCAGGAGGTGGGGCCAGGAGCGTCGACACCCGACGCCCAGGCTGAGCAGGGGGCCCTGGAGACAGATGACGAGGATCTGTGGGGGGGAGACGCAACACACCCGCCTCCTTAAGGCGCGCCCTCCGAGCGCGGCTCCAGGGAGGCGAGCAGGAGCCCCGGACTGGGGACGGCGCAGGTGGTGCCGGAGCCCGGACCCTCGCTCTCCGACGACCGGGCTCGGCTGGAGGGTCCCTTAATCGAATCCCCGAGGGGTCCCACTTGAGCTCCTCCTTCTCAGCCTCGAGGGGAGGAGCGAGGTCAGGGTCCGGGACCCTCTCTGGGCCACAGAGTCCGGGACTGGACAGGGTCAGGGCAGCTGCGGCTGCCACCTTTGGCGCACGTGGCCCAGACGGGGCCGGGGCCGAACAGGCTTGACCGCGGGACAGGCAAGGAACGCGGGCGGATCCGAGGGACAGGCCAGTAGCGTAGGCGGGACCGCGGACGGAGCCGGGACGGGCGGCTCTAGAACAGGCAGGGCCTCGGGACAGGCGGAGACCGAGAGGGTCTCGGGACGGGCAGAGACCAAGAGGGCCTCGGGACAGGCAGGAGCTACAGGACGGGCAGGCGGTAAGGGGACCACGAGAGCCAGGACTGGCGAGGACGCGGGCTGAGCCGGGACTGGCGAGGACGCGGTCGGGGCCGCGGGACAGGCAGGGGTCACGGGCGGGGCCGAGGGACTAGGCGAGATCGAGGGCCTAGCCACGACTTCGAAGGTCACAGTCGGGGTCACAGGGCGGACCGGGACCATGAAAGATGCGGGGCACCGCCCCCCAAAGGCGTGCCCTCCAGGCATGCCCCAAAAAGGACCCGCTGCGGGCAAGACAGCTGCAGGAGCGGCGGCCGCGGGCAAGGGCGCCCAGGCGGCAGCCTCCGGAGCGGCGGGCGAGGGTGCCTGGGCAGCCCTCTCCAGGGGTGCAGCCCTGGGAGCGGCTGCGTGGGGTGCAGTCTTGGGGCTGGCTGCGTGGGGTGCAGTCTCCGGGGCGGCGGCCGGGGCCAAGGGCACAGCCGGGGCGGCCTCTGCGGCGGCGACCGGGACCGAGGGCGCAGCCGGGGCGGCCTCTGCGGCAGCGACCGAGGGCGCAGGCGTGGCGGCCACTGGAGTGGCGGCCTCGGCGGGCTCGGTTGAGCTCTGGGCGGGCTCGGCTAAGCTCTGGGCGGCTCCGGCGGGCTCGGCTGAGCTCTGGGCGGCCTCGGCGGGCTCAGCTGAGCTCTGGGCGGCATCGGCGGGCTCGGCTGAGCTCTGGGTGGCCGTGCCGGGTGTGGATGCGCGTGATGCGTCGCCGGCTGGCACAGATGCGCGTGATGCATCGCCGGCGGGCGCGGATGCGCGTGATGCGTCGCCGGCTGGTGCGGATGCGCGTGATGCCTCGCCGTCGGGCGCGGATGCGCACGCTGTGTCGCCGGCTGGCGCGGCTGCGCCCGAAGTGACTGCGGCAGGCACGTATGCGCCCGATGAGGCTGTGGCTGGCGGGGATGCGCTTTCTTCGGTTGCAGCTGGCACGGGCGCGCTCTGGGCGGCTGCACCCTTCGGGGGAGAGAGAGCGACCAGCAACCGCTTGTCGGTCTCCTCCCCTACTACGGAGAGCTCTGCCCAGACCGGTGGCGAGAGTCCTAGCTCGTCCATGCTCTCCCTTGCTGGGGAGAGCGAGCAGGCACGAAGGAACAGCCCCGTTTCCTCTGGTTCTCGCCAGATGTCGCTCCTCCCCTCCTCCTCAGCTAGCCGACGAAGGCGGATGAGGAGCTTGCGCGCCCGGGTGAGTGGGTTCTGTTGACCCGCGGGGCGCTCCTTCGCTAAGAGGGCAGTCCCGCGGTCGACCAGTTCCAGACGATCTCCGGCTGGCACCGCAGCAACACGAAGTCATGCAGCAGACCAAGCCTCTCGGACTCAGTCTGCTGCTCCGTGTTTGTCGAGAGACGCGGCATACTGTGCTGTATCGCGGGTGCGTGCAGGGCGAACAATCGAGAGTCCAGGCGGAAGTACGGGACAAACCGGGGTTTATTGTGCTCACACGCAAACATAAACACATTTATGCCGTGTCTGCCGGAACAGGCGCTGGCGCAGACTTGTATACAAAGAACAAGACACAGGACTGGCGAGCGGCAGCGCCTCGCAGGTGAAAACAATGGGTAATTACGGGAGGGAGCAAGGTGGGCGTGGCACACGAAAGGCTGGAACAGGACGGACGACGCGGTACGTCACAACCTGCCATTGAAAACATTTTTTTCTTTGTTCATTTTTTTTCCGAGCTGCCATTCAACATAACGTGTTAATGGCATCAAAAAAATTAATCACATAATGAATTCCTGTACTTGTCTCTGGATTTAGCAGTGATGCAAACTCATTAACTGCATCATGGTGGGTGATTTATCTATATTGTGCCTTCTGAGTGGGAGAAGGCCCAGCACCTCAAACACAGTAAGGGGGGCGTCACTTTTTTATCTCTCTGCCAAAGTAATTATTGTACATTGTAAATAACAACAGCTTTTCATGGGCAAAACTATTCCCAGGATGACTCACTTAGAGGTACTTGAAGCTACAAACAAAACTTCAAACTGTTACAGTTTGACATTCTGGCAGGTCTACATTTGAATAGTCTTCAGTTCAGCCTCTGTTTAGTAAGATATAATGACAAGAGAAATGCCATTTTTGCGATCTGAATCAGTGATGTTCTGATCATGAGTCCAAATCCATAGCCACACATGTATAGGAAGCTTTGTTTTCTGTCTGTGTTGCCCTACTGTGACTGTGTTTTTCTGTAGCGAGGAGAAGCTCTAGCCAGGGAGATGCCAAAGCATTGCCTCCAGAACTTCCTGTTTTCAACATTTCATTCAGAAAACACACAAAGATTTGATTTATTTTTTCCCACTTTTGTCCCTTTTAGTGTGTTCAAGGCTTCCTTTTGAAATAATATCAAAAAGGCAGAAATGCAGAAGCAAATAAACAAAATCACATGTCCAAGGGTACAGGCTTTCGTTTTTCATATTATCTTTGAAATTAAAATTACCTTGAACACTCATCTTGAAGGACTTATGATATAACATTCAGAATAAAGGTGACACAGTGGCTCAACTATTAGCACTATTTTCTCTCTCCCGTAGGGAAGAAGGATTGAATGTCTGTGTTGTGTGAGGAGTTTGCATGCTCTCCCAAGGTCTTGTGGTTTCCACCCAAAGACCTACACACAGAGTATCTGGTGTCTGTAAAATTACTTGCAGAGTGGGATTGAGAGTATGTGTTCAGTAATGGACTGGCATCCAATCAATGGGTTCCCCAGTCTGTGTGCCCTGTGATGGGCTGGTATCCTGTCTAGGGGGTACCCCAGTTTGCGCCCTGTGATGGACTGGATGTGGCAGATGACCTGAGTTTTGCATTTTGATTAATTCTATTGTTCTCATTCTTTATTTTGTTCAAAAACTTTCCATCAACTACAGGCTCCATATACACAATGGATACTTCCATCATTCTGGTTTCAGTCAGAAGTTTTGTGTTTACTTGATGTAAAATGTCCCACTGCTAGTCATCTCCATTAGCCTTCAAAAGGACATGGTTCTCTTTGCTGTTTTGGCCAGATAGCACTTTCTGCTCTGTCACAATGCAATGAATGGTAATAACAACTTCTGTCACAATGCAATGAATGGTAATAACAACTTCTGTCACAATGCAATGAATGGTAATAACAGCAGGAAATAACAAAAGGACCCTGTAGTGTACTATACATAGTTTTAGGCTCAACTCACCAGAACATCTTTGTGGCAAACAGGAGCACAGAATTATAGAAGGTTTATCTTTTTCAGCAGGGTAGTTTGTTACTGATTTAAAGGGGGTACAGCAGAACACCTAGCTCTTCCTTCTATACTTTAATAGATATCAGTAGATCATTGTAGCCAAAGTCAAGCCACCTTCTGCCCAATTTATATTTGTAACTTCATAGAGCTACACTAACAGGAGAATCAAGCACAACATGTAGTATAAGCAGTGCGATATGAAAACTGTTTAAGTAAGAATTATGTGCCAGTATAAGTGACTTTGTTTAAACTTAAGGACAAATGAACAGCGCTCACTAGGGTACATGTACCCACACACAGATGCTGCATTCAGCCTCCTTACAATTTCCCGCCCCCCCATCCATACTGCCCTGGGTTGCACCGAGCTCTAAAGTTACCTCGACAAAAAATAGCCTTCAGCAATCAGGAGGTCAATATGAAAAGTATTTACCCCAAGATGTATTCCCCATCTTGGACTCTGTAGAGAGAAAGAATATTCAGAAAAATATTCTCTCAATTTTCTCCAACATTTATTATGCCCTTTCAGCACACAACTGAGAAGATCTGCAGCTATATTAACTAACAAATCTGAAATCATAGAACAGCTTCTCTGATTATTTGTATTTTACCTCAAGATTATCTAATCAAAACATATGGGTCAGTAATACAGCTTTTACCTTTTGCTGCTTTTATTTATTATGTTCTTTTAGCTCTCAGCTTAAACTTTTAGTGGATTTTGTACACAAGGATGGTGCTGTGGGTTACTGTGTCAGGAGCAGGCTGTTTATTTTCTGTAGATCTCACTGGCATGTTGCAGGAATTGATGCTATTTTTCATCATATACTTGGATAGGTGCCCAATTAAAAACACAATAAGATGTATATAATTGATGGACAGTTCACTCACCGACCTATATCCTACTAAAGCGGTGTACTCAGGGATTTCGCAAACAAAAATCAAAGAAACCACTTTTCTGTCTATGGCTTGACTTCAAGGGACAAAGGCAAAGGTCTGCAGAATGACAAATGCATATGAACCAAAGACTTTGAAGCAAATTTAAGAAATATGCTAGTGCAGCTTAAGAGAGTGAGAGAAGTTCATCAAATAGATCAGTATAGCCTAGCTAATAGCTGGAGTTGAGTATATAACTGCGGGTAAAGTCACTGAAGAGACAATTACAGAAATTACAATAATTACAGGCAGGGAGAGGGGACTGAAAGCAGAAGCAATATTTATAGGTCATATGTGTGACAGAAAACAAAACAGAAATTAAGAAAATAAATTATAACAATGTAGACAGTGCTGCTGAGGAGTTTAATGTCCCTCCTGGTGTTAGGCTAGTTAAGATTTAAAGCAGTTTTTTAACTGCTATTATATGTTAATAAGAATACAATAAACAAACAAGCAAACACAAAACAGCTTTTAGCTATTGTTTTGTGTTGTATGTGACACTGCTGATGCAATGGTGAGTTACAAGTGTTTTTGGAAAAAAATTGTTAGCATTGGAATACTTGCATTATTACCAGGAATCTTCTTATTAGAAAGCAAGGTTCTGAAACCAGAGATTTTACAAATTTAAAAGGTTTAATGATGCAGTACAAATATGGATATGGACCTGAACTGACAGGACACTTTTTAGTTATTAGGAGAAAGGAATTTTTGCAAATAGAACTCTACTGGGAACATTTTCAAGTTATCATCTTGATCGTAGTAGATTTTCCTGTTTCAGTTTATTTAACCTACATATATTTGTTGTAAAATCACAGTGAAGATCGAAGAAGCTCTGTCAGATATAGACAGCATCATGATTAATTGCCCCACACAGGTGAGTATTGTCAAGGAAATTAACTTCTTTCAGCAAGTCCCTTTACAGACATTTCTCAAAAACTTAGCCGTAAAACTAAATTACAGGCGGCCGAAATGACTATTACTGCTGCAATACATTTCTGACAGTGCTGCATTGTAGGGATAGCAAGATTGGCCAAGGTGTATTGGCACCAGCATAGAGGTTCATGCTATGATTGGCCCAATTATAAGTGTGCACTGGGTACAATTTGGGATGAACACTGGATGCATCATTTCTAAAATCTCTGCATCAGTAACAACCGGTTCATTGATAAATAGTTATTTTATTAAAAGGCCCTGTGCTTTTATTTTGAGATGTGACCAATAATTCTTGACTAATAATTTTATATTTACATCGATTTCCCCCTCCATAAACTGTTTCAGTATTTGTGCCATATAGAATTGCGTGGCATTATTTATTTACATGATATCGTGATGTGTTGAATTGCACTGCGTCACACTAAGGGGTGAATGATATTGTTTTTCATTAATAGTTGCTTCATATGTATATTTAATGTATCAGATTGTTCACAATGCATGGGGATGTGTATTGTGTTGACATCAGTGTCTGAGATGCACATCCCTACTGTATTGTAGTCCGTGTTACACTTAAATGGGACTATCAAGCATCCATGTTGCATTTTTTCTCATAACTACTTAAAACATTTTGAAATACTTTAGGCAATTATGCCAGCTCTTTCTCGCTTTCCCCAGATACGTGCATCAGTTGCTAGGAAACAGAAGGTAGCGATTCTAAGATGTGAAAAAGTCAACTCCCATGCTAAAACACCCCACGGACACAATGGAAGCTGTAGAATTCTTTATCTTAATTTTGTCACCAACAACTGGCTTTTATATATAAATATCATGGAAGGCACAAAAGTGTCATTTTTAGCATGCAAGGTATTACCAATGTGTAATGTCTTAACATTATACCTGATGAACACTTTTCTTATTAGTGTAATGTGCTGCCATGCAAAGGCAAAAGTCTATAATTGCATATTTTATCAAAATTGCATTATAACTGAAATGGGGTTTCCTATACTCTTTTTATCTTGTGACATCATATCTCAGTCCAACCATACTCAGTTTTGAAGAAATCAAGCGCGGGAGCTGCTGAAACGCCACTGGAGCCCTTTTCTCAGCCTTGATGTCAGTCTAGTCACTGTGGTGCATGGCATCGTGCCTTTGACTAACCCAACATGGCCTCTCTGCTAGATGTATGCAAAGTAACATTCCCACATAGACTTTACCACTTAACTGTAGCTGTTTTTAGACCAGTAGAATTTTACATGCATTTTATTTGATATGTGAATGCTGTGTGTGTGCCCTGTGATTGGTTAATGCTCCTCCTGGGTTATTCCTTGCCTTGTGCCTGTAACCTCTGGGAAGGGATCTAGTCCCATGCACCCCTGCATAGGACAAGTGGGAACAGAAGATGGATGGATGGATGCCTTCAACACAATTATTCAAAGGATGGTCTATTTTAGGAGTTACTCGGCAGTTAGGCACCTGCAGGGAATGCTTAATATGGGAGATATAACACTGTTCTCCGCAGCAGGTTCTTTTTTTTTTTTTTTAACCATAGATGAATCTCAATGTTGTAGCTAATCCCAAGTATATTGAATATGGGGAAAGTGGAGACCGGGTCAAAGCTGCATGATTCAGAGTTTTTGTATATAAAACCTGAACTTGTTCAATGTCATAACAGGAGCAATATAAAAAAATATAATATTCTGAATTCATAATAGAGTACAATGGAATTTACATATCAGGGATTAACAAATATCAGCATTCGAAAGTTCAACAGTACAGCATTTTTTGTCATGGGTAGCACTGAGGAATCCCCATTATCTTCTCAGCCACGCCCCTCCAGGGGTTCCAATCGATAGGGCTTTCCCAAGGTTCTGTGTCCTGTCAACCGGTTTTTCTGGCCGTACATGTTGCTCCCATTCTGGACACTCCTCTCCCAGCTGTGTCTTGTTTTCCCCAGTTTCGGTTTCCCTATATCAGGCAACTCGGCTCTCCGATCGGTGCGAGATCTTCATCGTTTACTCTGAGTTCTAGCATTTACTTCGCGGTGTGTCAATCTGTGTCTTGACCTCTGCCACGTTTCTCTGAGTTTCTTCTTGCCCCCCTTCTGGGCCGACACCAATCGCCCGACCCCTGCTTGGATCCCCGACAATGTTTTGTGCCTCTGCCTCATTTGTACCGATGCTAATCCCCCAACCTCCCCGCCTCAGTTTCTGCTATGGTTTCGGGCTCAGCCCCGGGTACCTCTGACATCTCTGTGGAGAGTATTAATAAAGCAACGAGACTTGCAGCAAAGCCGCTTCAGTGTCCATCTTCTTGCCCTCACAGCATTTTTTTAGGGATAATTTAATGCTGTGTAGATCAATACATGGATTGTTAAGGTACTGGGCAAGCAGGTGGCAACATAGAGACTTGCACGGGCTGCAGAAATTGTCAATTTTTCGCAAAATATATTTAGCCTGACCTGGACACAAACATACATACATGCATACATACATCCATCCGTCATGACCCGCTTGTCCAGGATCCGGGTTGCAGGGGTAGCAACTTCAGGAGGGAGAGCTAGACCTCCCTCTCCCCAGCCATATCACCTTTTATTCAGTCTGCATATCTGATCACCTGTCTATACTTCCATCCATCCATCTCCATCTGTATTGTAACTGCTTTTCTAGTACAGGGTTACAGGATGAGCATAGGATGAGTTAGAATGCACAGAGACACCCTAGAAGGCATATAACTATAATTTATATAAGAGCAGAGTATAGACTTGCTGGTCTGCATATCAGAACTGCCTGAGAATTTGCATAGGCAAACATGCTTCTAATAATAAGCAGCAAAAACAAAAGCAGTAACACTGTCACTACAGACTCTAAGGAAAAAATAAGTATGAACATACATTATTTATATTCATGAGTGCAAATTATGTAAATGCATATATACATATGTATATGTAACATCGTATGCATTTTAATCCTGTGCAGTATGTGGTTACAGTTGTAATAGGGAATAATTATTATATGGTTCATCTGTTTACAGCGGTAATGTTACAGTCACTCTGGTCCAGAGATGTCAGGGATGCATTGCTCTGGTTCACAGAGATAACACTGCAATTCAGGGGAGCAGCGGAGCATAAACGGAGGTAAATGCCTTTTACCCGCCTCTACAAACCTGAAGCCGACCTCCTCAGACACATCAGCTTTACATGGAGTAAGTTTGTGCTCTATATTGCACTTTCACTTTTTTCAACTTCCAAATTATTCTTTTGTCTTCTGCCCAATCCTGTAAACAGGCGGTCTGTTTTGTTTTGTAAGTGTGAGGCAGGTGTCTAGCTACTAACCACAGGTGGGAATTTAAAAGGTAAAAGTACTGACTGGTGCTGGTTAAAGATAGACGGATTCTCAACAAGGGGCAAACATGTATCAGCAATGGCAGCTTGAAATGATTGTATGCAACCAGCTAAAAGTTTTAATATGCCAAGCCGCCTACAAAGAACATTTAGTGTCGCATCACATGACCTGGCCACCTGACCTAAATACAACAGAGATGGTTTGGGCGGAGTCTGACCAGAGAGTGAAGGAAAAGTAGCCAATGAGAGCTCAGCATATGTGGGACCTCCTTCAGTATAGCTGGAAAAGCATCCCAGGAGGCTGTCTCATGGAACTGACATAGAGGGGACAGTAGGGTCAGCCAGTTCCCGGAACTACTGGGGTTAAGGGCCGTGCTAAAGGGCCCAGTGGTGGGATATGAACTGGCAGGCTTCTGTGTCCCTAATACATAAATCCATATATGTTATTTTGTAGTTTTGATGTCTTTAAAATGTATTATAAATGATAGAACAACTATGCAATAAACATTTCTATGGATAGGCATGTTCAAACTTTTGACTGGTATTGTATACCTCACGCCTCATCATAGTCAGCCGTGATGTAACCATGATCCACTAATCATGTGGTCAAGTTCCACATGATAGGAGCAAACAGTGGGTGGAACAGCATTCCCTAGCCACTGCCTACTAGCAGGGGTTATCTGAACCTTTAAAATGACTGTTAGCTTGCAGACAAATGGTGGCTCTCTTCATACCCTAATTATGTACTCACACTGACTAGATGATTTTATGCAGAAGCCACAGGCAAAAAATGAGACTGAGCACTTCATTGAGAGCGACCACTGGGTATTTAGGAACTTCTTCACCATGCCTAGAATGCATGTAATCATACAGTTGGGAGTGTCCTCTCCACTGCAAAGTGACCTCTGTATTAATTTTGGTATAACTGGAAGTATCTTCAGACTGAAATCCCTGTTTCTGGTCAAAGCCAAGTCTTTCTGAACAGGGCAGCACTGCATGACGTTGCAAGATTACCTGGTGAACTATACATATAAACTGCACACACTGATAGTGTTCCACACCATCATTATTCCACCATAGGCGTGTATACTGTATGTACTGAATGTAATTTAATTGTGTTCTTGTTTGTTGTACAGTTTGTTCTTAACATGTATGTAATAGTTATTTATGTCCACGACCACCGTTACACCCCTGTCACATTGGTCTCTATGTGACTTTGTTGGCTTTCCCTGTGAGGAATGTGGCCAGCATCATGATTACATCACCATCAGATCACACCACAGCTTTCTCTCACCTGTGTATCTTATAGGACAACAAAATCTAAAACCTCAAATTTATGTGCTCCTGTAGTGGTACGAAACGTATTATTTTTGGTCCATGGGGCAGCTGGTAGCCAGGGGCTATGCCTATCTAACGTTTGGCATACTACGGTTCATGCTCAGCAGGGTGAGCTGAGAGCCAGTCACACATGGGAGGAAAAGAGCAGTGCTGCCCCATTTCAAGATCTCCGGGAGGTTTTCTCTAAGTGGAAGGATGCTGTCACGATCGTCTGCTCCTCCCATGTGCCACGCCTCCTTGTTAACCCTGTATGGATTCCCCGTGTATACTAGTTGTTCCTGATTGTTGTCATTAGTTCATTTCATTTAGTCTGCGTTTCCGTTTGTTTCCCCAGTCCGGTCATTGTATTGTCAAAGAGATTAAAGCCTGGCTAATTCCTGGCTTCCAGTGCGCTTGTCTGCGCTCCAGGCGCGTACTGCCGTGACAGATGCTACCTTGCCTCCCAAATGATTATATTATTGTGCCATAGATCTCTGGCCTGCCACTATACCTTAGTAAACCAAACCAGCAAGGGGGTGCATGTACCCCAATCCAGAACCTTAAGTTATGGACACAAATCAGAAACCTTGGTTACAGAATTAATATCCCCGGGTGGTCTAAAGATGATTATTACAATTAAATGGGACTCACTGCAAAGACGGTTGAAAACAAATATCCTCACTTATTCATCAAGGAAGGCTATAACAGGTTTATACTGCCCAGCCTTCATAATGGTTATGTCTGATTTGGATTTGGAAGGGTGATGAGTACAAGATGGCTTTTAAATAACCAGAGGGCATGTAGAATATTTGGTAATGCTACATGGACTAGTGAATGCAGCTGTGGCATTCCAAACCTCTGTTGGCAATTTATATTTGGGACATGCTAAAAAAATTTGTTATTGTAAATCAAAAAGACATGCTAGTATTCATTTTGGGTGTGACGTGCCATGTTTAACATCCAATAGTCACTCAGTCATCTTTAGGAGAGTGACCAGTATGCAAAAATGGGGAAACATATCAATTTTGAGTCCGTTCATTTTATTTGTTACATGAGTATAAATGCTATGTGAGTATATTCTGTTCCCACCCAGAATCCAGTTGGATTCAGGAACAAAGCCAATGCGGAGCAGCAACAGTCAAGCTCTATCAGAGAGCTGCCGAGGCTTCTGGGATCGAGTGTTCTTGATTGGAGCTTTGCTAGGAGAGTCAGATCCATGGCTGCCTCACCCACACTGCAAGTGGGAATTTCCGGAGGAGGCCTTGCATGTTGGAGTAGGAGCTCTTATCTCAGTGCTGTCCAGGAAATTGGTCCAGGCAGAGCGTAGGCGGTGGCTGGAGGCACCAAACACTGGATTCCTCATAAGAATCTGACATATCTGACACATTACTGAGCCCATCAGGCTTACCCAGACTCCCAGACTTGCGGAACCAGTACCGGTCTTTGCTTCTTGGCTTAATTACATTATATTGCCTGCTTGTGCATTCCATTATCTTTGTTAACCATTATTTCCTGTTTTAAAGGACATCTATACTGCATATGTATAGCTTTTTTAAAGCTATGCATTAAAAATCATTTCCAAGGTCATGGAGAGCCTGGAGCCCATCTTGTGAAGCAATGAGCAGAAGCCATGGGAACAGCCTGCATGTCATGCCTGTCTATTACAGTGTATACTGTGTCATAAAAATATTTTTAAAGGAATCTTACATGTATCAATGCATAACTGACACACTTTGATTAAATAATGCCATTTTATGAAGGAGTATGAGCAATAATGTGACTTTTTGTGGCCTTTTCATGGCCAATTAGCCAGTGTTTGCCAAGAATTTATGATAGGTGATCATTTCCTGACTCTATCTCTCTCCTGCTCTGTGTGCACTTAATAACTCAGGCAGGTTTTTTTCGCTGACATGGTAGGTACAGCGGAATGCACAGGTGCATTCATTATCCTGTAATTACCCTGCTGTGAGACCTCCCCATTAGTCATTACACTGCTTTCTCGTAAAGAGATGTGACCAAAAAAAGGGCAAAATCTATTTGACTGCCGCACATGTTCATGTTCCACCATTGCCAGTAATACAGGCAGCATCTAGGGGTAAAACCAAATGGTCACCTGTCATGGATCATTTCCTTTTATGTTACTAAAGAACAACCATTTGAATGTTTCCTCCCAAGTGAGTATAATGAAAAAAGGGCAAGTCCTAGACACCTAGCAGTAAAACTGCCAAGTGTAACCTGCTTTGGGCCACTAGACGTTTCATATTTCATATTGGATTTCACAATCCTGGCGGCCTGCTCTATATTGTTTTCAAATGAGTGTTTAATGAATTGGCTTTGACAGAACTGTTAATTAAAGAAATGACTCGATCCAGATCGCATTAAAAAATATTGTGGTAACATTTTATTTGAGGGGGCTGAAGTCACTCAGATACTACTCAATCAAAAATTATGAACAAATGTAGCAACTGCTTGAAACACATGAAGTGTTATGATTAATGATGAACAAACATCAATATGTAATTAACACTTGGTCTCTGGTAAATGCATTATATAAGATTCTACTACAGTATAATCTGTACCCCCTCAAGCAAATTATTACCAATATTTTAAGGCTAGCTATTTTCAGTCATATTTCAAGTATTTTTTTATGTTCAACTAATAAATATACAGATCTCCAGATGATACTCTTGGCTCCTAAAAATGCTTCACTTTCTTTTAATCTGTAAACCAAAAAATGCCCCAAGAAGATTAGTTTTTCCAGGAATACACAATTGTGAACTGAAGCAATATTGAATAAGTGTTTGCCTCTCTTCATTAGAATTTAAGTTATTTCTATATGTGTATAAAATATGTTCAGATTTTAATTTACTATTTGCTACCACGATTAAAACAATTCTTATACAATCAGTTATGTTGTTGAAGTTCTTGCATTATGCACAAGATTGCATTTTAATTAATAAAAGTAGGCCTAGTAACCTTTTTCACTTAAACAGCTAGCCTTCCATATTTTTATAGGGAAAAAAGAAAAAAACATATGCATAGGCAACACATAATTAGGTATAACAGGTGGTGTTAAATATGCATGTTCAGTCATGTCATTTTTATTCCAAACATTAAATATATCCTGGCAAAATTCCACCAGGAAGGTTAGAGACCTCTTTGTTAATGTGTTAAATGCAATGAACAAGTCATTGCCTAGATTTTTTATAGCTTAATCACACATAACAAATACACCAATCAGCCATAACATTATAACCGTGTTATAATATTATAGCCTAATATTATGTAGGTCTCCCTCATGTCACCAAAATAGCTCTGACGTATTGAGGCATGGACTCCATGAAGGTTACCTGAGGTGGCAGATGCCTTAAGTACAGTAAATTGTGAAGTGGGACCTCCGTGGATCAGATTTGTTTGTCCAGCACCTCCCACAGATGCTCAATTGGATTAAGATCTGGAGAATTTTGAGGTCAAGTGAACACCTTGAACTCATTTTCCATGTTCCTCAACCCATTCCTGGACATTTTTTCCAGTCTGGCAGTGCACATTGTCCTGCTGAAAGAGGGCACTGCCGTCGGGGGATACCATTGCCCTGTAGGGGTGTACCTAAGCTGCAGTAATGTTTAGGTGGAACGTGTCAAAGTAACATCAATAAGAATGTCAAGACCCAAGGTTTCCCAGCAGAATATCACCCAGAGCATCACACTCGCGGTGCCAGATTGCATTCTTCTCATAATGCATCCTGGTGCCATCTCTTCCCCAGGTAAATGACGCACATGCACCCAGCTGTCCACATGGTGTAACAGAAAATGTTATTCATCAGACCAGGGCACCTACTTCCATCGCTCCCTTGTCCAGATCTGATGCTCACATGCCTATTGTAGGTACTTTTTGTGGTGAACAGGGGTCAGCATGGGATTTTTGACTGGTCTGAGGCCACGCAACCCCATACGCATCAAGCTGTGATGCACTGTGTTCTGACACCCACCTATGATAGCCAGCTTTAAGGTTTTCAGCAATTTGTGCTACAGAGCAGATGGTCCAGCCTTCGCTCCCCACATGCATCAATGAGCCTTGGGCACCCATGACTCCATTGCTGGTTCACCAGTTGACCTTCCTTGAACCACTTTTGCTGGGTACTGACCACTGCAAGCAGGGAACACCCTACAAGACTTGCCATTTTGGAAATGCTCAGACTCGGTCATCTAGCCACCACAATTTGGCCCATGTCAAAGTCTGATCCTTGCACTTTTTCTGCTTCCAACATGTCAACTTCAGAAACAGACTGTTACATAATGGCACCCTTGACAGGTGCAACTGTAATGAGATAATCAATGTTATTCATTGCACCTGTCAGTGATTTTAATTTAATAATATACTCCAATCAGCCGTAAATGTTTTTTTAGTTAACACTATGGTATAGTGTTTTTGATTCTATATATTATACATCTTTGCAAAGTATACATACAGATAGTAAGAGTCAGGTCAGGCTGGGGGGCATGCATTGGTACAGCATGTCGCTGCACCAACAACACGATGAAATACCTCAGGTGACCCCCCTAGGTCGGCACGCAGTCCAGTCCCACCCTTTGGAAATGGTGGACTATCTGTCACAGCCAAGTGTTACGTGGGCGTCCCCTTGGCCTGGTCCAGCCACTGAGGTCCTCAACACTGAGGATCCTGTGAGCCGGATCACCCTCAGGGAATCATGCCACATGGCCGCAGTGCCGTAACTGATGCTCCCTCACTGTGCATGCAGTGTGCCTCATTCAGGATTTCTCTAGCAACAACACATTTGACACAAGTCAAACCAGTGGTACCCAAGGATTCTCAAAAGAGACAGTATTAAAGGTATAATAATAGTAACATTTAAAATGACTGCTTATTGTATTTTCCAGCATGGAAGTTATGTCATTAACATAGTGTTCTGTACTGAAAAAAGTTCAGTAAAGCATCAAATCTCACACTCTCAAAAAGACAGATATACAAAAGATTTATTTTCAGACAGCAATGCTACTGGCAAAGGACAAACGTATTTCCTGAAGTTTAACCACTTAATGAAATGTAATAATAGATTTCTGACATGAGAAGCAGAGAAAATGTTTAATGATTTATCATAAATGACAAACACCCAAATATAACCCAAAATACAAGTGAAGCTAAAAAAATTCAGAGAAAGAGAAATGAAATTCGAATGAGAGGGTCAGGAAATAGGATTTAGATGCCAAATAGGTCAGAAACGCAGGAAGCAACCAGCCCAGGAAATACTGTAGCTAATCAAAGCCCTACCAAACCATTCACTCCACGAAGGTCCTTACAGCTTTTCAGATAATTAGGAGGAAAACCACAGATGTGTCTAATACTCAGGTGAAGTAGAGTGTGCTGCTTCAGTGTTACTAGGCTTTTATATACTCTTCAAATTATGTCAGTTAGCTGTATTTAAATAAGATTTTTTTTTATTTTATTTTGTGTTGGAAGTATTGCCAAACCTACAGACTTGGTCTGCCTATTACCTGCTATATATGCAGAGACTACACACTACCTGTAAAGGACAGTTCTTCTTTTGCTGATGAGCCAATGCTTCACTAAAGGGTACCGAAAAAGGTACACTTTACTACAGATGGAACTGAATAAAAACAAATTTAGTTTTATCTCTACAGCTGTCAAAAAAGTCATTATCAGCCAGTATGGGTGTATACTGTACTCATCCCAGAAGGTATTGCACACAATATTGTGGTACAGTCTGGGAGAGCAGAAATGTAATGCAGTAGTGCAATACTGCCATTATACAAGAATGAATGTTGCATAATAGGAGATATTGTATATGAAAATAATAATAAATTATTCCTCACAGTTTATCTGCAAAATTTTATATTGTGATTCAATTGTGATTGTATGGTGCATGTGCAATAATCACTAGGGCTTCAGGTAATGCATGAAACATTTTTCCAAGTTTTCAGTACTAAACAGATGTTTACTTATGTCCATGATTTGATAAGCAGATTATAAGTACAGCTAAAATATTAATGAGATGTATAGTGTGACGTCCAAAAGTTAGTAAACTGTATAAATTTCGCTTATTCTTATGTTTACGAAATCCAGTTAGCGGAACACGCCACATGCTACTGTCTTGGTATATCAAAGAAGCACTATGCAATCCCTCGCAATATTTTTCTGTTGTTAATAACTGTACTAAGTTTGTTTGAACTACAAAACATAGAATTGATTGACTAATAAGTATAACTGTAAACAATACGGACATGTCCAGTTAAGTTTGCTTTAAACACTATGCAGGACAATGCACATTCATATAAGCATTTTTAGTGAGAAGCGGTTTCCAGAACCAAACTCAGTAATAGCTAAATGTTTGATTGTTATTTATTGTTTGAAAGGACAAAGTTTGCATACATGCCACCACCTGGATATACCAAGTCAATTATGTTGACGTGCACGATTTCGGACACAAAACTTTGGGCTACGCACACACTGACCACAGTCAACCCCTTATTATATTTACCTCCCGTCCCATCAAAGTGAACGTGGAAAAGCGAAGAATGAATTGGGCTTGAGATGAGACAGTACGCCCAAATGACTTTACTGCTGAGGTCATGGCTATGGGTCTGTAGTGATTCAGTCCTGTGATCCTGGGGTTTCTGGAGATGGGAATGATGGTGGCGGTCTTGAAGCCATCTGGCACATGGAAAGTTTCCAGGGAAGTGTTGAAGATGTCAGAATACCTGAGACAGTTGGTCATCAGAATACTTTCAGTGTGGTGGGGGAGTCTGGGCCGGCTCCTTTGCGGGGGTTCTGACACTTGAGCATCTTCTCACAGTTCCACTCAAAAAGTATGACGGTTGTTGTGGTTGTGGTTGTGGATGCTGTGGAGTCAGCATTGTGATGATGGGTGGTTCAGTGGTGGTACCAGTGGGATGGACCTGACAGGTGTGCATGCTGCGGGTGGTGTCAGGACTGTTCCATTGTTTTTTTTTAGATCGACAGTACTTTGTTGACAAGACCTGGGTTGTTAATCAAGTGTGGGGTTTTTGTAACTGGTGATTTTCTGAAGTCCTTTCCAGATGGAAGTAATCTGTTTTGTAATCTGTAATGCATTGTAATCTCAAATTTCACGCAACCAATGGACAGTCACCAATGAAATCTTCTGTAAGTACTAATGAGAGGATGTGGTTTCACTGATACATCAAAGGGTTGACAGACATTACCTGATAACAAATACCGGTAAATGTCGCAGTCAGTCAGTATTTCATTACATTCTCCCCACCAATTTCAAATGAGTCTTTCAGATCATTGTAAATTAAATTAAACTTTAAATTAATTGGATTTCGGACTACGAAAATGATAAAATTTATAGAAGTAGAGCCAGTGAGGAATTGTACCTGGGATGGGAGTTTTGCAGGATGCATCAACAACTTTCAGTATTTAGAAACCTGCTTTATTTGTAATATCTCAGTATTCAGATACTGTATGTGGCATGTCAGTATGGGGCGGTGTGTGGCTCAGAGGCTAAGCCTGGGTGCTTGTAATCATGTGGGTGGCAGTTCAAACCCGGCCTCAGCATCTCTGTGGGCTGCCTTAAGCAAGGCCCTTAACCCCCAGCTCCTTGGGTGCTGCTACAGGTGGCTGCCCTTTGCAGACAACTTACTCTACAAAGCCCAAGTTGAGGGAGGCATAAGGACAATTGCCCCATGGGGATCAATAAAGTACCAATTATTATTATAATTCATTGCTGGATACATTTTATATTGTATTTTCAGCTTTGTATTTTCAAACTATATCACATAATATATAGTAAATTTGTTACTTTTTATTCTTGAAAACTTTTTAGCAAATTAATATAAAATAATTCAAATGTTTTTAATTTTAGGGGGTGCAATGTTTAGATCTATTGCCCTGTGATAGGGTGGCACCCCATCCCGGGTTATTCCCGGCCCTGTGATAGGGTGGCACCCCATCCCGGGTAATTCCCCGCCCTGTGGTGGGGTGGCAACCCATCCCGGGTTATTCCCTGCGCTGCCATGGATTTGTCATCCCGTCTCGGGTTATTTCCCTCCCTGCCATGGGTCAGCACCCCCTCCTGGGTTATTCCCCGTAGCCTCTGGAATAGGACATTTTGTGATCCTGAATAGGACAAGTGCGTAGAAAAAAATGGATGGGTAATTATTATTTCAGTCACCTTGGCACAAGAAGGTTTGGCTTTTTAATGGTGCAACGTTATAGGGACTTGTTGGAGAATGAGAGTCTGCAGTAGAATAGCTAAAACTTCTACATGAATCTCTCCATAGCCTAAATATACCCCACTGGGTTTGTAAGGTGAGCAGTTCACACTCATAAACTCTAAAATATCACTGAGTTGAACCGCTTCCACACAACGCTGTGGGTCCAGATTCATCCACAGCCCTGTGAGAGACTGATCAATAACTGCAGGTAGCATCCAGTTGCAGTCATTACTGCCAAAGGTAGTGCAAGAAGGTATTGGACAAAAGGAGCCAATTAAATAGGCCTTGGGTGTAATTAACTTTCTTTAGTGGCATCACATTAGCATAAAAAATGTATCATTTTCTTTATTATCTGTCATTGAGTTTTGGGTGAAGATCTGATAATATCCAATGTAAAATACAAGGACAACGTGGCAGGCACTGAATACTTTTCCATGGCACTGTATGCTCATACAGTGCCTCTCCCAACATTGCTGTTCTAAAACAATCAAGAACTGTAAGTCTTCGTTATTAAACATATAAATGGAAAATTCACATATGCTCCTGTATTAAGCTAGTAAAATGTAAGGTTTATAAGATCTATATGGCTAGCAAAAATATCTTTGATATTCGCAAATACATGATGCACAGCTTTGCGTCAGCTCCTCTGAGATGACTCCAATCGCAGTGATAATGCAGTGTGGAAGGCAGGCCTGAGGAAAACACAGGATGGGTAAATATTTAATAAACTTCATTACCTGGTGTCGTTATTGTTAAATGCCATTGTTACAATCTGGGCTCCAGCAGTCTGCGGCAGCATTGTCAGCTCACAGCTACAGCATTGCGAATTTCAGTCGAGTCCCTGCTTCCCACATGACATGACCATGGAAGGTAGTTGTATGCAGTCACCTAGGGAACAGCTGACTTCACCACAAATGGTAATCCCTGCAGTCAGTTTAATAAATGTTCCCAGACTGCTCTGCCATAGTCTAATGTATGTATTTTATATTTTTATAACCTTCCTCAGTTAAGAATATAATAGGTACGGCAGTAGGAGAAAATAATAAAGTGCAAAATTCATGGCTTTTGATGTGCCAGCTGAAATTGTTAGAGAGAGCATTGATCGGGGTTTTCCCGAGAGCTTCGGAAACAAGAACGCTGGACACAGACCATGCTTGTGGCTTGCAGATGGCTTCGCCAGCGTATTTATCTCTCCCCTCTCCAAAGATGTCAAGGGGTGACATCAACTAGATGGAGGAGAATGTATTTCCATACACTATTACAGTATACAGGCATCAGGACAAGGCAAACCACACTGCTTTTGATGGCAAAGTCGAGTATAAAAGCAAGGAGCAACTAATGGGAAAACTTTAACAATGAGCATGGACACCAAACACATGTAGGAACCAAAACATTCTTTAACAATTTCACAGGGTCAAACACATAAAGCTTCTATAATAATCATATATTAAATAATTCAATATCAATCGTCAAAAAAATACACCTGGAATTAAAAGGGGAAAATCTATCTAATGGTCTGTTTGTCTGTCTTTCTGTCTGCATATTATTTAAACATAAGTAAACTGTTGTCATTCATTGACATTGAATTATAATAAAAGGAACAAACTGCATTATTTCACGTAATTACTGAACTCTGCATGTCCACAGGGAATAAGTGATTTTGCTGTATTAGAAGCATGGAGTATTTTATCAATCCAACACCAACCACCGGTCCATTCTGACGGCGCCGAAGCCATAGAAAGAGGATTTATGCTTTAAACAAATTAGGTACTCTATAAAGTTTTGTGGCTAAACCCACCATGTGAGACAGCTACGCATGATTGCTGTTTGACTTGCCATAATTCAGGGGTTGCTAATAATTCATCATCGTGTCTTGTTTCTAGATGACTCTTACTTCTTAATAGACTCCTGAGATTCCTTTAGTCCATCCACTTAATCCATGGCAGGATTCACCTACTGTGACCCAGTCAAAGTAATTTATGACCCTTTACCCAAGAACCTCCTCACCCCCACCCCATTTGTGCACGTATGACTTTCCTTGAGTAACTTCATTCATTATTAACACAAACATACCCAGTCACATTTGCTGAAAATGCTGTCATATTATAAAGTAAGTGGACATGCTACTATTTCAAAAAGAGCCTGAATTAAAACCTTGATTACTAATCTTACCTATCAGAACAGCCCTATGCCTCCAGGACACAGCTAACAAAAATATGCTGTGGAATTTCTGATAGTCAGTTCAAATTGTATTCAGCTAGGGTTATTTACAGTCTCAAACAGTTGTGTTCATAAAATCATCATTCAACAGAAGTTTTGTAAATCATAATCTCTACATACTACATCAATGTTATTAGATCATAAACCTAGAAACATAGATGCAAAGAGCACAGTGTCTTACACCCACACAGAGTATAATTGGCTCTTACACCTGAGGATATTTATACCCCATCTTGCTGTAATTTGTAATGTATTTATTGTAAGATATAAAATAGGCTTCACTACAGTATGTAATTGTCATGCAATGGGACTCATTGATTGTTAAAACCTTTTTAATTTACTTACATAACTGACAGGATGCAAAGAAGACTGTGAAAGGATTTCCATCAACCAGTTTGTGAGTCCACTAGACAGAGTTCCAGGTGAAGGAGGTGATCGTTGGAGGTTGCAAGAGAAACGGGACGGGGGAAGGCTGAAATACTAAAACATATAGAAAAGTAGCCTAATACAGAAATCTGAAGACAAGGCTGAAAATGTCACCACTGTGCAGTGACTCCAGCTAACAGAATCATGGAGCCATTAACAAAATACTATGGAATGAAAACTGGGAGGCCAGAGAAAAGACCCTGGCAAACAAAGCTGCAAACTTGAGATGGGGTCTCCAGCTAACAGGAGATATGGAACTGGGGAGAAAATGCCAGGAAGTTAAAACCCTGAAATCCTAGAAAATGGACTCCAAACAGAACTGGACCAAGAGATCAGCCTTAATCTGACAGCGCAATGACACTAAGCTTTGAATAAAGCTACCTGCTCATTCCTAGGTCGCCCTGGCTCAGTGCAACGTCACATGGAATAAATTTAATAATACACTCCATTAAAATAGTTTGGGTGCTAAAGTGAATTAAATTTCAATTCTACATGTAATCAGCTTTCAGGGTCTATAAAAGGTCCACATTATACTCCAGCACAGATGGATGAGTTTTTGCTAAATGAAAATTTAGAATTCTTGCTTTTCTTAAGAGGATATGAAATTGTGATCCACTATCCAGAAAAGTAAGCTACCACAAAATCAATATACCTGGACAGAGAGAGCTGACTGTTAATCAGTGTATAGCTGATTATTCTTTTTTGAATGAATATTAGGCAAACAAAGTTGTTTATTGTTCTAGTTTTCTTTAATGTTGAATATGATTTGAAATGGAGAGAGGATTGAAATGGAGTGTGGTAATGGAAATAATAAGGAAAAAGGAACTCTGCCAGTTTTATTTTAGGTATAACAACCATCTCACAATTGACTCGAGACTTTTATGCAGTGGCATAGGACAGCTTGTTGTGTGTAAAGTGCACACTGGGAATGCATTTAATTTAGTTCCTCTACACTTTTGAATATAGGACATACACTTCATGATGCTCAGCAGTCCATAACAGACAGTGTTTGACAGCTTCCACCATAAGTTGCCTGTTGGATCTGTGAGTGACCTGAGAATTTTTAGACTTAAAAAACCATTGAAGGTTAATTCACTTGGGAAAATATAAATATTTTTTTAGAAAATATGATAATGAAAAGAGACTGGAATGACACACAATGTCATTCAAAGGTTAAATTTTACATGCTAATTCTGAACATCCACCCAAATGAGGCTGTGCGCTGTACATGCGCGAGGCATGTTTTCTGATGTGAATTTGCTTTTATGTGTGACCTATACATGCAACATCATAAGTATTGTGGAAAAGCAAAGGGATCAATAATGGTAAAGTGCTTTGAGGTTAGCTGAGTATGAAAGGGTATTACCTGGACTGTACCTTCTCCTCCACAGTGGTTTTATTGTGGGATGGAAGTGGAGATGGAAACAAAAGCGAAAAAAACACAACATTATTAGGGGACACTTCGGAGAGAGAAACGATATGCGCTCATGTACACAAACAGATATGTGCATGAATAGTATCCCAGCATAAAATAAAGTTTCTCTCAAAGCCTTTCAGGTTGGAGTGCTGGACCTTTTTTGGGCTGAGGAGGAACGGCAATATAGTAAGAGCATTTACCAAGCTGATGGGTCATAGCTGTGTGTTTGCATCATCAATGAAATTTGCCTTATGTGAAAAAACAAATGCCAGAGCTGGGAAGAACAGGGAGACGTGGTCCAATACCACAAGGTTTCTGCCAGTTTGGCAAGATTATTTTTAAAGGCACCCAAGCACAGCTGTGCAGCTGCTTAGACTGGCAAACCATTGTGGCTCCCATGGAAGCCAAATACATTTGCCACATTTTTTTCCAGGTTAACATTTTGCTCCGCTTTTTAAATGCTAACCACAACTTTTTAATCATTACCTCTCTTAGATATTATACTGCAGTCACAGAAGGTGGTGAAGATAATGGAAATTAATCACAAGTTGGCATCTTAGGCATTAGCAAGCTTAAATGGATTGGACTCATGTATTTTCATTCAGGTGAAATGGACAATAAAGAAGAGATTGTGCAGCTTTCATAACCAAGAAGGACTATGGATAGACTGTAACTGGGTACAATGCCATGAATGACCAATTGATATTAGGTCATTTTCACTGACTTTCCTTGAATCGGAAAATTAAATAGGCTTATGGCCCAAAAACAGGAAATTGCAAATTTTTATGACCCAATTTTGTCTGAGATAGGTAGAACATGAGATACATTCCTGATGAATGAAGACTGGAAATAAGTAGGAGAAGGTAGAAAATACAACTGCCCAGAATTCTTTTGGAAACTGAAACCATGTGAGAAGGTATTTTATCAGTTTCAGTAAATCCAGTGGCATCATCACTGCTAATATATTTTTCAATCATCATCTTCCTCCTTCATATTCCTAGATGGAGGTATTACAAATTAAGTATACCACATTCTCTATGCCAAGTAGTGATAGAGTTCAGTTTGAGTAGAAGAGACATGGACTAGGGCAGATTGTGAAACAAATCATGAAACATATTATGAAAGAAATACTTATATACAAGCTTCATGTGAAGGTATTGGACACAATAAGACCATCTGACTTCCAGTGAATGGGAAATATACTCATTACCATAAAGAAAAAACACTGGAAACCAATTTAAGATGTTGGATAGAGAACTAAACAAAATAGTCATCCAAGGTGGATCTGAAAAATATTGGTTAAAATCAAAGAGCTAAAGGAACCAACGTTAGAAAAAGAAGACACAGTAGAAAGTGCAAAACAAAGAAAAAGGCTAAAATTATCCAGAAAGGTATAAGGGAAAACAAAGCAATATTACAACAATAACTACAAATTCATTTGACTAAAGAAAAAACGTGGGATTGCATTAAATATCTGCGAGAAAAAAAGGTTCCAATTCTAAGTCAGCATGCAGAAGGATGGATTATGGCAAATAATAAATAACTAAATAAAGATAAAGCAGAGCTGGAAGGAATAAGCAGAAACCTCTATATTAAAGGGATCAACAATCAATATACATTCAGAGAGGTCAGATACATGGAGCCTTAAAAAGTGATGAATGTGTCAAGATTTGGAATGTTCTGTGGGAAAAGGATGTACCAGAGCATCTTACGGTGCTTCTGAAGAATCACTGCTCTGGGGATGATGCAGCTGTCAGGATGGAGTACAAGAAGCCAACTCCTTCCAGATATGTGGGAGAAACACTAGTAACCTTCAACATTTTGCTGAAAGCACATTTATAGTGAGAAATTAAGACAATAATAATGTACAAGAGAGAGTTAAAAGATGACACTATGGTACTTTAAAGAAAGCAACAATTATGACCACAAGAAACATAACTAAGTTATTTTTCTAGTATGATTAGTAAAAAACATACACTTTTGCTTTGTTGGAGCAAGCAACACTGGTGGCAGTGTGGCTCATTGGATCACTGAGCAGCTTAGTCCTCCAGGTGACATAGGCGGACGCCTAGGGCGGCATCTTCTGAGAGGGTGCAGACTCAGCCAAGCGACGCTGCACCGTGTGAGAAAACGTAACATCGGGTGATGAAGTGTGCCTGGAGGAAGGGTAGAGCTGCTGGTGGGAAGTGGGTCTAGACTCACACATGGGATTCAAACGCATTTCTCACAGGTTCCAATCCCACGGTCAGTCATAACCTGCTCATCTGATCCTCCCATGTGCCCCACATCTCTCGCTACCTTGTGTGGAATCCCTGTGTTACCAGCTGTTTCTCGTTGTTGTTAATTTGTCTGGTGTATCTAAGTCTACATTAGACAATGTTTCCCTATTTCTGTCATTAACGTGTTTGCCCAGAATTAAACCCTGTGTTTTCTTGTATTCCCTAAGTCCCACCTCTGCTTCTGCGACCCGTGCCTTTGTGCAACCGTGATACGGTCACCGGAGTGATTTCACCAGTAGCCCTGTGAACAAGAACCTTAACCCTGATTGATCAGTGGACTGACAGGCCCTGTTGCATGTTGCTCTTGATAAAAGTGTCTGTTATATAAATAAAGTCTCATGAAAAGTGGAGAATGAACACTGGTGCTGGTAGACTTTTAAGAATGCCATAGACCACAAGCAAAACAGGACTATTGGTCAAATCAAGCCTACATTTTCACTTGAGGCACAGTTGCCCAGACTAAAGCTATTTTGGCAATTAAATGGGATAACCCAATGCATTAAAGACTTGTATAATGCTCAGAAAAGCAGGAATAAGATGGCCAGCGAGTTGGATAGACTCAATTAACAAGCATTAAACATTTCTGTTGTAACAAGAAATGGATGCTTCAAATGCATTCTGCATTTATGGTAAGCACAAGTTAAAATGCCTGGTGATTTCTGGTTATGGCAGCGCAAATGCACATATTAATAAAATAAGTAAAAATAAGTATGTATGAATTTGTCCTGTTACCACAAGAAATTGCAGCACATGTCACTCTATATATGATACATATTTGCAATAATAATAATAATCTGAACAGACAATATTCTTTTTATGTAGTTGCCAGTGATGTTCCAAAACAGTTGCTGTTAATTTTTTAGCAAGGTAATTATGGGCCTTTTCATGTATATGAAAGGCCCATATTGTTATTCACCTAGTAAACTACTTTTGCCAAATTTGCGCTTAGCCTGTGAAAC
>JABFDZ020000049.1:9159561-9185346 GCA_019775955.2 Pollimyrus isidori
GATGCGTCAGCTCCTCAAAAAAAAAGCAGAATAGGCCCATCTCAAAATTACTTCAGTAATTTTCGTCGTTTCTAGTTTGCTTTATTTTTGCTGTAAGATTTGAACTACCTTTCACACTCGATTTGACTAGAGGGGATGTCCCAAATCAGAGGCTTATTACTCACTTCTAATATATTTTGACAGGTATGGAAAAGATGTTTATCGCTTGAGTGGGAACCAAATTGCCAACCATGTTTGTATTATGTAAAGGCAATTACAGCAGATATATTGTAACAAAGTATGATTGCATGAGCTTCAAAAAGTTTTGTTAGGAGTCCATATGAGATTTACAGCTCCTAAATTTGTCAATGTACACTGCACTCCCCCCCATTTGACAGATTAGCGTGTACTAAACAACGTGTTAGCGGGGCACGATCTGACTCATAGCATGTGCATCTTAAAAAAGCCATATTCAATTACTGCGGTACAGAACAGGCTATCTGGACAGTCTGTCCTGCTCTGCTTTAATGAGAAAATAATGAGAGGACAGCTCTGTGACCGCAGGTCAGTTGCTGTGCTCGCCGTCCTACATTGTATGCACCGCTGGGCCACGTTGACATACGTACAGCATTAGTGGATCTTCAGTGGATTTTCATGGGATTACAAAAGGTTTTTTCTTCTGAAAATGACTTTTTATGTGGAGCTGGGGAAAACCTTTAGGAACCTTAGCAAGTAACATTAAACAACAGAGCATCACTATATGAAGTAAAAATGCATATGTATTTATATTAAATTAAACAAAAGAGCATCATTAACAAAACCTCTTTAAGGGCAATAGATTTGCACTGAATCCATTTTAAATGCATGCATTTATCAACATTAAATATAAAGGCAAAATGCATTGATTCATAGCTTATACTGGTAGATATTATGAATATCTGCAAATTAAATGATTTTAGGCTATGCTTATTCATATTTAATTCATTTTCTCAAACAAAGGTTAAGGCTATTGTGCTTATTTAAGATTATTTATTCTGTAAGACATTTGACACCCTGCTTAGTTTCCCTTCACTGGTTGCAAATAGTGTTAATTTGGTGGGTTTCCAGGTGTCATTAGCATACGCATACACAGTGCAAAAATAAAAGAATTTTCAGACAATTGAAAACCATCTAATGAATGAATGAAAGTACTACAAGTCAGAAAAGTGCAGGTCCAATTGCTTCGTATGTTGATCAGAAGGAGAGATACTGGCTCGAGGAAAATGTTTTTAGTGAAAAAAACGCAAAAGACCCTGTTTGGGGTAATCAGCATTATAGATAAGCATTATCCACATATGCATCCCTATCAGTGTCCATATCTGTGTCTGTTTCTGCTCAACCAAGAAAATTATCTGTCTCTGTATCTGCATTTGGATAGATGACCAGGAGTCAGTGTGGTTTATACTGCAAGGCCCATGAAAATTGCTTGCCAGTGTTTTGCATTGGAAATGGGAACTCTTTACAGTAAAGAAAAATACCCTTTAGTTGAAGAGAGTAGTTGGTTCAAGAATTAATTGGGTTTGTATTCAGGTTCAAAAAAAAATTGTACATAACAGACATCTCCTCCCTCTCCATGCGAGTTTCCCAGCTTGACAGCAGGGAAGGTCATCTCTCAGCCCGCTGCCGCTCGTGCACTGGCTCGGTGGGTCCACTGTAGAATATTGCGATCTCTCTTAAATAATTTGTAGTAAATTAAATGACTAGTCAGTGAAAACAAACAGAAAGTGCATTTATACAATACGAATCGATTTGAAGAAACAGACATGTCAGTCATAGAGCTGACTTTTGCTGAATAATGCAAAACCTCAGGTAGAAAACAAAATTACTGTTTATACTGTAATGCAATATCTGTGCATTTCCAAAGAATGTGTTTGTGTGCAAGTGCAACCCTAGTAAGCAGTATGGAAACTGATGAATTTCATACACTGTAATCTATTGCCAAGATCAGAGGACAGGCACTCTTTCCAGCACAGCTGAGAGAACCTCTACAATGATATGAGACAGTTTCTTGATGGAAATGCAACCTGTTGGAATGAGAGCGATACATTTGTGGTAAATTAAAAGTAACCACAAAACATAGCTAGTATACCCGCCTGCCTGGTGGTCTTACAATGCGATACACACATGAGCAAGTATACTCACTTGCCTGGTGGTCTTACAAGGTGAGATACACCTGTTAGGATGTAAAATAAGATTTGTTTTATCATATTAAATGTGTACACATAATGAGTGGCTTTGCAAAGAATAGAAACTAGAAGATAGAAAGTGTATGTTGCCAACGGCTGTTTTCTTATCTCAGTTAGAGAAAGAAACACCTCTTGCTAAACGTATATGTGCTCTCACAAGATGTTCAGACAACCATGGATAGGCCCTCGTGAAGACTGTGAGATATTTCTAATCAGCATTTACAAGCTTAGAACTACGCCTATGTAACCACTCCCTTGCCCTATAAATAAAGACGCCAAGGGACTGTCCGGTGTGACACTGTACTGCGGCGCAGATTCCGTCTGTTGCTTCTAAGCGAGTGGGCACCCTTGCGCGCAAGTAAAAGATACAGAGAGTGTTGTCTCATTATTTCCTGAGTCCACAGAAGTGCAGCACAGAGTGGTAAGCTAAGGTGCTTCCTCTGTGCAAGATAGCTGAAGGGGTTAAAGCTGTGGCGCTTTCCCCCGAACAACACCTTAGCTAGCATACTTGCCTGCCTGGTGGTCTTACAATGTGAGATGTACATGAGCTACTATACTTGCCTGTCTGGTGGTCTTAGAGTATGGTTGAACAATGTTAAGGTTTTTGACACAGAACAAGAAGATTGTGGTAAGCATTGCCAAGTCAGTTGTTAATATGTCTTGATACAATGGTGTGGGCAGCAATAAAACTAGTGGGAACCTGTGAAATTGTGGGAGTGAAGCAACTTGGACAGTAATGGACTGGAGGGACTGTGACGCCCCATCTCAATCTGACCTGGGCTGTTTATTAGAAGCCATAAATGATGATGCTCAAAATTTTTTTTCTTTCTGCTGAAGGTGATTAAAACTTCCAGAAAATGAACAGAACAGCATGAAAGTATTACTTTTTCATACCATACATTGATGCTATTAAAACTGGGGTATTGTCATTGCTGGCATTCAATAGCTGTGCAAGTTTTTCATATTTTTGTCTTGATTTTGTCTTCTATTAGATCACCAGAAGAGCCCACACAGTGTGCCTGTACTGATGGTTCAGTGTACACAGGTCTGCACTGGTCCACCTTTAGTATCTTGCTTCCAAATGTAGACCACTGGATCTTGAGAACTAACCCAGATCTGCAATTTCTCACCATAATGATTTGTTTTATGTACTGTGCACACTGTGCAGTTTTTTATTTGTCATAGACAAAATTTTCAACAATCCAGGAGGGTAATTTAATAAACTTCTTTTGAAAGACTAGTGGAATGTTTTGGTTTCCAGATATTGGTATATAGATCTGTCTGCCTGTCTGTCTGTCTATATATCTATCTGTCTGTATATTGGTGGAATCCCTCCAGGGAAAAATAATCACTCTAAAAGACTTTGTGACAAGAAAAGGGAAAACATTTTTTCCATATATGTCTTTGATATATACAAAAGCTTATATTTCACAAATCACAATGTCTTCTGACATTTCTAACATAGCCATTACAATGACAAAGGAAATGTATTTTGTGTATTTTTGTCACACTTCAATGTCTGAAATTTTCTGACAATGTTGGTAAAATGTTGAGATAAATTTGTTTGTACGATTGATTGATGCTTGCAGTTGCCTTACAGCGCAGTGCATATTGAATTACATCATAAATCGGCAGCTCTTAACAGTCCATGATCAGTTGCAGTCTAGTAGAAATGTGCACCAGCTGAATTTGGACAAGCAAACTTGCAGTTTGATTTATCACGAGTGACATTTGATTTATTGCAGGTGACCTGTACCAGATTGCATGACACTGACTCCATCAATCAGACCTTTTCAAAAACAAGCATTTTCACCAAACAGCTGCATTTTAGACAACAGCACGCATTCAGTTACTTTTCGTTCTGCCTTTGACAGGGAACATAAGCTTTCTGACCTAAACACAGAAAATAATCTGTGGCATCATTTTTCATTCTGCCCATTAATGTAAAAAAATGGTATCATTTTATACTACATATGAAGTAGAATAGTAAGTAAATATAATGAATTTCTACAATCAAGTGCATTGCTTATATTGCAAGAGTAACTGCTTTACCAGTATGGGTTCTCCTTGGATCCAGTCCCAGAAATCTCAGGGAACCAAGCAGGGAAAGGCCGTAAGCTATGCCTGTCACATAGCTACACACTCTGGCCAATTCAGAAACATCAGTTCAAATAACTGCATATTTCTTGACTTTGTGAGTAAACAGCACCCATAGGAAACCAGAGCAAACACAGACAGAATATAAAAACCTGACGGGGGGTGAGATTGGGTGGGGGAAGGATTCTAACTGACCTTGCACTTGTGAGGCTAGAGGATATGAGGAGATTTTGCTGGTGAATTGATAAACAATGATGCACTGGTGCTGTCAATCATGGCTCCTCAGTGAGTGGTACAGCTCCTGACAACAATAAAAAAAAAAAGGCTGAAGCTGGCAAAGTTTCTGTCAAAGGCTGAAGTTGACGGAGTTTCCGTCAAAGGCTGAAAACGAACTGAGCACAAAACTGACACAGCTCCTTTTGCCTCAAATTTCTGCTGTATTTTATTCATATGCAGGTAAATACAGAGAAAGGCAGCAATAAAGAACATATTTTCTGAAATATTTTTAATTACAGCAAACTTAATCTTAATAATAAAACAACATAAAATAATTCTGGAAGTCACATGATCCATCTTCATTTGAAGTCAAATCTTGAAAAAACTGAGCAGGAAGCTATGTACCAAGTTAAGCTTCATATTTAAGTTGTATTGCATTTAATGTGTCACCATCATGTCAAACAGGTTTCCAGTAAGTAATGTAGAACCTCAGTCATCTCTGCCTCCAGTGCATGCAGTCATGTTTTACTCAATGTATAACAGCAGCTCACATCTTTTGTCGATAAAGGCAGATCTATAAACCGGGTCTGAATTGAAAAGTCAATAAAAAAATCAGCAGGCATGGTAATACGCATCATTTGTACAATACTATTCCACTGGCCTTTGTAGTAATTGGTATTTTACAGTAATTTAAAATGGAAAGGACTTTTACAACTGCCTTGAATGAAGGTAGGGCAGAGAATAGAAAAGTTTTGGGCCCAAACTTGTCAGGCATAGATCAGATTAATGCTCCCAATTCCTTCACAAAGCCTCCCGATGTTTGACAAGAGCCAGTGGTTTCCTTGAACTGTACATTTGAGGAGATATGTTTTTAGTCATTTCTTCTGTAATATTTAGTTAGCAAAAATGTGTTTAACAATATGAATAATAACAAGGTTAAATAAATCTCCAATGGATGTGAATGTACTGGGAAAGAACTTTAAATTGCGAAATGCCCAAGTGGGAGAGTAGCTCTGCAGGTAGCAGCACTTGTATTTTCAGGGTTATGTGTTTGAATCTCGCCACCGTCTTTGTGGAATTTGCTTATGTCCTGCATGGGTTTCCACAGAGTACTGCATTTTCTCCCAGCAATCCAAAGAGAAACCGCCTGTGGTCTGTCTGTGAGAATATTTGAGCCCCATGGTGTCCATACATGGGGGGCCACAGCCAGACCCTTCGTTGTGCCAGACCCTTCTTAACACTGGCTCCAGGCTTGTTGTAATAAATGGTTGTGATAAACAGGTGGCCTTTCTAAGCTGTGTGTCGGTTTACGTATGCATGAATGTGACCTGTGTTCAGGTGGCACCCGGTCCAACATGTACTTAGTGCCCTGTGCTGCCAGGGGTGGGACCCAGACCCCCCTGTAACCCTGACCTGGATAAACGATGGATGGATGGATTGTTAAAATAAACTTAAACTACAGGTGTTTAGGCTAGAGGAGGAAACAAGGTTATTGAAGACAAACAAAGAGAGAAAATACAAATTGATAAATTGATAAGGCTATGAATTATGCATGCATTACTATGACTCAGACAAATGGATTCAGTATCTGGTAAAGCAGTATACTCCGCAAAAAATGATGAGATATCAACCTCTAAGCAAAATTTAATTAAACACGCAGAGTCTGGATGCTGATCCTTTTTTGAAGCTTTCCATAAGCCACCTTCATCTGCCCGCCCTCTGGCAGGTGCAGATGAACATGGCTCTCTTTTGTTCTCTCCATTGCTTTCGTTAAACTTGTCTGTTCCTGTCTACAAATAAAGTTCCTGTCCCCCCTGCATTTGCTGTCTCAAGGGGCACAAGCCTCCTAACTTAGGATACTATTTCAAATAGAAATGTAATTCAAATTATTTCACCGAAAGTTTGTCCCAAAAAAAAAAAACATACAATTTTAGAGCCTTTAGTGCATGTGGCTCTTAATGGGCATGGGGGATGACACTCACTGGTTTATAGCATGTTACGCCCCAAACATACCCATGACTAATTACAATTTTACAACCACCAGGGAGAAGGACTCAGAGGGCAAGGTAGAGAAACAGAAGGAGTCTTATTGAACTTGATAAACATAGACTAGAAATAAATGGAATCACGGGGATCAAAATGGGAGCACTGGGTGCAAGCAACAAAATAGTACAACATCAATGACCAGACCAATGATGAACTAACAGCCAGGATACTTTAAAACATAGATAAATAAGAGGCTACAAGCATCAGGCATGACCATGTGAGGGAGGAAACAGAAGGGTCAGGTGGACATGGTGGGCAGGACATGACATGAAAGACTTAGTGTAACGCTATTGGACCTTGCGCCTGGTGCTGCTACCCTGGATGGGATGCCAGTGCAGCACAGGGCACAGAGACTGGGGTGCAGCCTGGACCGGATGCCAGTGCCCCATAGGGCACAAAGACTGGGCTGCACCCTGGATGGGATGCCAGTGCGGCACAGGGCACATAGACTGGGGCACACCCTGAATGTCTGATGAATGTCTAAGCGAGCTCCTTCTAAAACAATTGAGAAATTTGTGGATTGATTGTGAGATTAAATATAATAAGGATATGAATGAAGACGATGCAGTAAGTCCAGCACATATTGAGTTCAATAGTTGCAGTTAGTATGATGGTCACTGATGAAATACCTCTCTGCAAATCACTTACAAAATGCCCATTACTGTAGAGACTACAGAGACAGGCAATCGTCTTGTGTATCTTTCATCTATTTCCTAAATAGGATGTCATGTCCTATTATTGAGGTTTACATTTGATATCACTGTTCTAGGTTCAGAGCTGGTATCTCAATTATACGGTCATATTTTGATTGTTAGAAATGTTTTTTGACAAAATGCAGTTCTGACACTTTCCAGTTTAGTACCTTTTTTGCAAAAAATACACACACACACACACACTTTAAAACTTTGTCAAAAAAGTACAAAGCAAGGAACAAAGACACTGGTAAACCTTTCCGTGAACTACACAAATACAGCTGCAGGTCTTCTGCCTGGAGGACTTTATGTCTTTCACAGAGTGTATCTGAATACTCGACGCTGCCTGTAGTAGGGTGCTGACTGCAAGGCAAGTGCATCAGCCACTAGGGCTGAATTCAAGTGCTGAGCTGACATGGAAAGAGCCATGGACAAGCTCATAAATCAAAGCGAGACAGGGCAAGCAGCAAGCAGAATCGCCGGATACTCAAGAAAACCTGAACAAATCAAGTAAGAAAGGCAGACAGAACCCAGGCCAAAACGCCTATGTGGAGCAAGCAAGGAAACAATCACTAGAGGTTGATTGACTGATCAATTTATCGTTTGACTGTTGAGTGAGCGTGCCCATGTAGTATGTAGCATATAGTATGTAGCTTGTGTGCTGGAATGGAGTGCATGTGGCAGTTTCTCTTTTATGCTCTTCAGCATGTGAAATCAGGATTACTTTGCATCTTCCTCTGACACTGTACATTTGTCAGCTTACTGATGGCCTGTGCTTCTCATTCTGGATTATTGATGGGTCAATTTCAGACTGTGAATACCATACTGATTTCGGCAAATTACTACTATTATTTATGGTAAGTGACTTCTATATAAGAAAACTTCTTCGTATATGCATATTTTTTATCAAGTTTTAATAATGTCAAATGATTTGCTGAATAGATAAAATACAAACAAGTAAATGGTTGATATTAAAGAAGATTATCACAGAATGTCTTCCTGTGTAGTACTTTTAATGTAATGTGGAATGCATAATACAGTAATTACATGTTCTAATTCTTTAGTAAATTCTATCGGACTAGCATTATTCACTGTCTTTTCAAATAATGATAACTATTAGGAACATTTAGCCACATCTGTAAAGATAGGCAGACCAGGAAGGGAGACACAAGGGGAACACCAAAGGAAGGGACAAAAGGACCAGGAGTAAATGGAGGGACCACAGGGGGGCGAGGAGCCGAGACAGGAGGGACAGAGGGATGAGAAGCAAACACGGAAAGCCACACAGGAAAGGCCAGGGGGCAAAGTAGAGGCCGAGGGAGCCACAGCAGGCGACGGGCGGCAGCCAGAGGGGGAAGCCGTAGCAGGTGATGGTGCAGCCACAGCAGATAAATGCAAAATCCACTGACGAGCCATAGTGGATGGACCCGTAGGTGAATGACGAGTCACAGTGGGGGAACCTGCAGGTGGCCAATGAGGCGTCGGAGGCGGGACCACAGGCGGCCGACAAGGCGATGGCAGGGTACCCGCAGGCGACAGCTGAGCAGGTAGGACCCAACCCCTGTGCCTATGTCCTCTCCCTTTATGGGACACCGACAGATGGGGTCCTATCCAGGATCGACCTATCTGCGCAATGGCAGAGGTGTCCTCCACCTGGAGGAAACCTTTGGGGCCGTGAGGGAGGTCCCCGAGGGGTCCCATTCAAGCTCCTCCTCTCCCTCCATCAAGGGAAGAGGAGTGGTGTTCCGATAGTCCGGGACCTCCTCAGGGACTAGAGCTGGAGCTGAGGGCACTAGAACTGGAGATACAGTGGATGGAGCCAGGATGTCGGGCACAGCTGGGGTTGGAGCATCAGGCAACGATGGAGCCGGGGCCGCAGGCAGAGGCGGGACCTCGACCGTAGCAGAGATGGGCGGAGCAAGGATGGGCGGAGCAGCAGGCGCCTCGGGCAGTGCAGGAGGTGGTGCCACAGCAGGAGCCTCCAGTGAGGCAGGGGACGGAGCCGGGGCCTCACTGGGTGGCGTGGAAGCTGCCGGGAGCGGAGCTTCGGTAGGTGGTGCGGAAGCTGCCAGGACAAGCAGGTCAGAAACAGGCGGGTCCGGGACCGCCAGCACAGGTAATGTCAGAGCCAGGGCATCTGCTCTCAAGATCAGCACTGTCGCTGGGCGCTGCTCTGTCCTTAACCCCCGCAGATTATCCACGATGTTCTCCAGCTCGAGAGGCAATGACGCTGGTGAATGCTGCGAAATCCTCTTGCAGCTGGCAGCACAGCTGGGCAGCTTCAGGGGAGTCCTGCACCACTGAGTCATCCATCTCAAGAAAGTCTCAACGGGGGATGTAGCAGGGGCCTTGGAGGGCAGCGACGCAGCCCTTACAGTAACCGCAAGGACAGGAGGTGGAGTTTGTGCTCCAGCAGCTGACATTGCTCCTTTAAGGTTCTTCGGGATGCAGGAGATGGGATTCCTTATTAGCATTGCCCCTTTAAGAACCAGACGGAATGTAGTGGCTGATAGGGAAGCCTCAGGAAACCACGCTGGAGCTATGGAAGTGGTTTCTGGCACAAACATAGCTGGTTCTAGAATCGGGAGGGGCCTCTCCCGATACCCGGCAGTGGAAGAAAGAGAGAGGGATAAAGCCCGCAGGTGGATCTCTGGTCTCCTACCTCTCTTCTTCTTTCTCTAGCTGGCTGTAATTGGAGGTGCATGTGGGTTTTCCGGGTGGTCCGCTGGAGAATTGGGGTGTTGCTCGCCATCGAGCGTTACCAGCTGGGTCCTCCTCTCTGTAATCCTCCTCTGGAGTTGTAGGAGATTTTCGCACACCTTTTCAGCAAGGTGCACATTGGTATTGAGGGACCCTCCCTTCTAAGATGTCCCAGCTTTGGCAGGACAAATGCAATGTTGCAGGATCTTCCTGAACTTTGAGCTGGGTGAACCAGTACAGTACCTTGTTGACTAACTCGAGGTAGTGATCCTCGGTTGGGGGTCTGTCATACTGTGATGACTGAATGAAGGGTGAGCGAACAGAAAGTGTGGAAGCAGGGACATGTACATGGAGATCCAAAAACAAGGGGGGTTATTGCGGGCAGAGCAACACGGTGAAATAGATAGATGGATGTGACAACGCCACTAAATTGCCCATAGTATCTCACTGTGTGTATGTTTTCCAGGTGCTTGGGTGACACCTCTAAATCATCCATGGTATATCACTGTGTGGATTTGAAGCATGTTTCCTACAATAGAGCAATAAATATAACGATACAACAGTAGGGTGAAATGATTGGTTGGATCACTGCCGCTCAGCAACTTAGCCGGGCAATTTCAAGACTGTATGTCACATGAGGCTTAGAAGTGCTAGTGTTCCTTAAAATAATTATACTCAGAACAACCTCTGAGATACATTTTAAAGTTGCAATTAAAAAACCCTCATTTAATTTTCATTTGATTTGTGTCGAAAGAGAATGAGAGTTTGTTAATTACTTTTTTGAAAAGCTCTCATTTGATTTCTCCTGCCCAGTTCCCATTTCCTAAGTTTGTTGCCTTATCTCCTAAGGACAGATAGTGTGGTGTTACCCACAGAATAAAAAGAATGTACAGCACCGATTCGACTTTCAACACAAAATTAAAAGTATCTGCGGTACCAAGACGTGCTAACTGTAAGTTAGCCACAAGGAGCGTGTGCTGCTGAAACGCCGTTTGCTTTCAATTTCTTAGCAGTAGTTTCTCTGTTTTACCTTCCTATCCACACAAAATGTTATTAAAATGAGAAGAAAGTTCAGGTTATTGTAATATATGTATACTGTATATACACATACATGCAGAAGAGCAGAAAAGAAGAGACTCCATTCTGTATACTGTATTAGGTCTTTATTAAAGCAGATGATAGTTGCTGGGACTGTACCCAGCATTTGTGGAGGGTATCCTTGATATGAATATTCTTCAAACTTGTGAAATGAACAGTTCATCCTCTGCTGTTCCGTTTACAATACAAAACAAAGTGTCATTGATCAATTGGGAAACTTCACATTAAAGTCCTTCCCTTATTTCTGATGTCTAGTTTGGGTGGAAAAAATGCTGGAAACTCCATCAAAGGTGTGATACTTCTGTCTATATGGATAGTAGTACATCCATTACACATCTGGAAAAAAAAATTATGATACCTTTTGTAACTTTACCGTTGTTATTTTTATTATTGTTATTATTGTTATTAGAGCATCAAATTTGTGCTAACGTATTAAGCAGCAGGCCGGTGCCGTCCTGTGTCTGAAAGGCACGTCAGTCGTCTATGGCTGAAACCGCGCACACCAGTAGCACTATGTGCTGCGCTGAGCTGAGCCCGTTCATACGCTGAACACTAAGCTGATTGTCACAATTAGTGAGGGACTCTGACATAACGTGATGCATTATTTTCTTATATATAACTTTTCTTTTCATTGCAGCATTCAAATGCTCACCAAGATAAGTGCTGAGCAATGAACCATCATAATATGAGATATTAAACTGCCTTTGCTGATAAACATATGGCAAACGTGTATCAAAATAATAACAATCATAAAATGAAATGTGTGGGAGTATTAATCAAGGAGCAATTACCTTGATTACTCCATCCGGTATTTGTCCTCTGGTGTCTTTCTTCATTAATTCAGGAACAGTGAACTTACACAACTGAATTTTATGAACGGTATTCCAGTAGCAAATCGCATACAGTATTAAGGACACTTATTTATTTGCATGCACTGCTGCAGGCTGTATGCCTTCATTTATATATCAACTCTTTATTTAAAAAAAGAAAGAGAGAAAAGCAAAATCATGTCCATTTTACAAATGAAAAATATATTTTGTGTGTAGTATGTACATCATGATTGCACAAACACCTACAGCATTGGGTCAGATGAGATCAGTAATGTCATTGGTTGAGTCGCAATGAAAGCTATGAGGTCTGACATAAGACACTCTCACATCATTTAACGAGATACAGCTGGTGCATCCACCTGCAAAGAAGCCTCTTAGATGGACAGAAGTGTCCTCTTACTGGGTCTCCACCCGCTCCCACTGAAAGTTTTGTCCTGTCATTTGGTAAAACATCATATTATAGGGCCTGTAAAATTTGTGCAACCGTCGTATTACATCAGGGTCTATTTTAGGATGAGTCCTGCCCTTGGATTTACCCAGACACCTGGGGGTGCTGCTGTCTTCGGGCTTTTTCAGACATGGAAAACCCTTGGTTTTGTTGAAGTAAAAGTGCTTGTCTGTGACAATGCGTTTGAGCCCCAGGAAATCCTGAACTTTGGCCATCTCTCCCGCTGGGTCAACGATGAGCTGTTCACCACTGACAAAGTGCATCTGCGATAGTGGAAAGTACTGCAGCCAGCTCTCCAGGTGTAGGGCATAGATGCCTATCCGCAGGGCACTCCACGAGGCATCGATCAGCCCCAGGGTCCGGTTCTTAAATGCGAGAACCTCGAAGTTCGGGATCTCTGGCTTTTTGGATAGAGTCTGGGTGTAGTCCGAGATGGCCCTGGTCACTGGGTTGCGAACAACGATGATCAGCTTTATGTCTCTAGCCATGGCATGGATGCGCTTCGGGGCGTTGTTGGTAACAAAATAGCTGGGCGTTTTCTCCATGGTGATCTGACCCTCCAGTGTGGAGGGCATCAGGTCCCTGGAAGAGACAGAGAGCAGCACACACGTGTAACTCAATGAAAAGCATGTAACTGTAAACCATGGAACAACACATGAAAGATAAAAAGAGAGAACAGTCAAAGAAGCAGTTTTAGATTTCAGAGGCAGTACTAGGGAATCTCAATAAAGATTTCACTGCATATAGTTATGGCTTCATTGCCTATAAGGGAACATACTCGCACCGCCAGTGCTATGAAATGCCTGCTGCACCATTGCTCTCAATATCAGCAACTCTCCCTTTTCCCTCCTTTGCTGAATGGGGCAGCTATCAAAAAGCATGAAGCGTTTCATTGTCAGATATCCTCTGACCATTTGCACTTGAAGAAACTATTCTGACCCTCACAAATGATCTGCGTTGGAAACAAGAAATAATTACTTTGACCATCAAACTGACTGTTGTCATTTTTGAAGTAAACCAGTCACAGTATATTACACATATCCACATGAAGCGAAACCAACCTCTCCTAATTTTCTGTCAAATATATTACCAAATAAAAGCTATTACTCTGAGCTGCTGGGTTTGGGTGGTATTAATTGTTTTGGCAGTACAGATTGCAGTTGATATTGATGTTATTTCTGTTTTTGTTTTTGTTTCAAACATGGAACTGATGTTGAGTAATAAGGTAAATCCATTGCTTTTCTTATTCCAGGAGAAAAAAAAATCAATGAACAATGATGAATTGCTGCTGTCTACAAAGATTGCTCTTATTTGCTTAATCATTTTTCTTTCATTAAACTGAACACATAGCACACAGGTCCGATAAGCTGCTGAAAAATTATATATGTATATAATATATATATGATCCTGAGGACAAAGCACAAACAAAAATGGCTATCAACTGGTGGAAGTGGTTCAGTCAAAGCAAAAGACAGTCAGGTACAAGGTCTTAGTTACAGTTTTTTAAGATGCTCAAGACATTTTGCTTGTTGAATTTCGGGAGGAACAAAGAGCTAAAACATCTGCTTATGATGAGACATTTTGAGAAAGTTAGCCAAAGCTTTAGCAGGAAGACACCCAGGGAAGCTTCTCCAGAGAGTTCTTCTCCACCATGACAATGCAAAGGCAGTTTTGCAAGAGTTTACATGGGAAATTATTAGACATCCATCATACAGCCCTGACTTGGCTCCTTAGTCCTGCTGACTTCTTTTTGTTTCCTAATTTAAAAAAAAATTTAAAGGGCATTCAGTTCTCTTGAGTTGATAATATAAAAAGCCCGCACAAACATGGATAAAGTCCCCACACTTTCACTTCTTTAGGGATGGGCTTAATGGCTGGTATCATCACTTACAAATGTGTCACAGCCTTGATGGAGCCTATGTTGAAACAAAAATATAAAAAGTTTATATGTTATATATAAAAGTATTTCAGTTCTTTTTAAATGCATTTTTTCCATTTTTGAAGCCCCCTCATACAATAGATGTCTGTCTGTCTGTCTATCTGACACAGTCAATTAAAGTGCATTTACCACTCAGATTAAATGATTCACATTGTTGTTATACCTTCAAGGTCTTTAGGAGTGAGACATTCAAAGGCAGTTTGTGACATAATATTCTATTATACTCAAAGAATAGCAAATCACACCAAACACAGACTGGTTCACAATAACCTACCTTGCTACTGCATACATAACAGGTATTTTGGGGCTATTCATAAACTCTAAAATGTCTCCACTGTAGTGTAGAATTATACAGTATAGATGGAGTCACTGAGTAATTCAGGGTGGGCGCAGAAATAAATCCATGTGACACTACAGGTTTAGAAGGGCTTTAAATTAAATGCACATTTTATCTAATCCATGGTTTTATTATATAGATTTTCATTACTTGTTTATTGTATAACTTTTTGCTTGTTGGCTTCATGCCCTTGGCTGGTTTCCTCAGTTCCTAGCCCAACTACTGCATGTGCAGACATTTCATGTTCTCCTGTGCTCACTTCTGATTCTGTGTCTCCTCCTCTATCCAGAAACAATGTGTGTTTCCTGGCTATTCTGTTATTCGAGGATAGACTCCAGACCCTCTACAAGTACTGGTACACTGCAATTCTTCTCTTGGTCTCCCCGCTCTTGTGCTCTGTAGCATGGCGGTTACAGCACAAGGTCAACCAATGGAGGGTCCCCTCGAGCTAAGGGTTAAAGGCTTTGTGCTCTTCTGCCAAGGCTGGGGTTTGAATCGCTCACCTTCTGTTCACCAATACAGTGGCTTAGCTGGCTGAGCCATTCACTACCTCTGGATGGAGTTTACTTTAATCTGTGAAACCTTGTTTTTATTTTCCATAATCGGAATTTTTTTTTGTTTGGCCTAGAATCAGATGTGTCACCAAGCTTGATTTGAAGTGGGACGCCCTGTTGAGCTACATCTTCTTGATCCCCTAAAATATGAAGGGAAACCTTCATTCCTATGTGTCTTCTGTGCCAGAATGCCATTCACTGCCTGTACATTCTGGGTCAAATGGCTGATGAAATAATCTTAAATGATTAGTTGTTAAAATTGCCCCAGAACAAGCCATAATGAAAAACTAAATCACAAGATCTTATCTTGCTTATTATGTTATAAAGCTACATTTAAAGTCAACTATGGCTAAATTGCTGATGACTTTAGAAGGTACAAGGGATCTATGTCCTGGGCTTTTTGTAGTGGGACGAACTGGACAATTTTTCAACCAAAAATTTCTCAAATTTTGTGAGGGATCAAGTAGAAAATCTGTTTTGCATGTTGTATTTCCATCAAGGTTCAATGATGCTTCAAGCTAGTGACTGGGAATGTATTTAACTTGAGGCTGGTGGTCATGAAAACATTCTTGAATTTGTTTATCGGGACATGTGGGGAAATTCACATCCTAGAATATGGGAACATCAATTAGGGAACAGTGTTTACACATAGGGTGCAACTGATCCTCTAAAATAACCTCATATTTCTTGAGTGTTAGAGCAGTCATCTGACCTAAGGAGACCCCAGGAGACAGCTATCCATACCAACAGACAGTGGTGGGCTAAAAGCATCCGGTGGCTTCATCCAAATGTAAACCTCTCAGAATCACACATCCCCATCGTCTTTGCAGAGGGGTCCAGGTTTGAACACCATACAGCAGGTCCAGCCACTTTGTACATTAGCTCAACAGGCGGCTTCTTTTTAGGTTGAACCTCCCTGAACAGCCGCACTGTGAAGCTCAGAATGTGCAGGATTTTCTGAGGTGCTTCTTCAAAGCTGCGCTCATTTTCAAGGCCGAGTTTTGCTGAGCTTCAGCTAGTGTCTCCTGGTCCTCTTTCCTGATGAAGGTCAGGAAAAGTGACCCTTGCAAAGCTTCCCCTTGATTTTGTACTTTTTGTGATTAATACACCAGTTACATTGTTTAGAAGACAAATGCATAATAATGTATTTTATGGATTTCCTCATTCCTAATATTTCAATCTTAATTGCCTTCAAATTATAACCCATGTGTTGCTTTTCTGGACATGAAATATCCATGAATCTCTGCCCGATAGACACAATTATTTTTAAAGAAGAGCACATTTAAAATCAATAATGAAACAGAAATCAAGATTTTCACTAGCCTAGATATAAAGCCATCCATCAATCCATCTTTCACACCACCATTCCCATACAAGATCACAGAGACTAGAAAGGATATCATTTCAAAAATGCAGAATACTAAAAAAGTTCACTTTGATCCTGGTATTATAGATATGGACTTTGTATTTAAAGAGCTTTTAAAGAAACAGCTACACTATCTGCTTCTTTCATTGTGTAAGACATGAAAAGAAGAAACTGCACTTGTATTAAATATCTCACTGTTTTTTAAGTCCAAATGTTATATAAGTGAAAGATCAACAAATTGTTATCCAAGAGCCTGTCACTAAAGAGCCAGACTCCTTCATACATCTCCTCCTTCTCCAGAGGCTGTGCCGCCCCCCCCCCCAATGCTCCAAGCTGGCTGCATTGCCTGTACAATTAATTAACTGAGCTGGGAATGCTGCCCGAAGAAAAGCCCAAATAGCTTTAAAATAAAGGCACTCTATGAATATTGATAATATAGAGTCTGACCCATAAAACATAAATAATCGTTTTAAACACACTAAACGATATGCTGATTGTAGCATTTAGTGAGATGTTTGATTGAAGCCTGAAGTTTTATCAGCTCTGGATCTACATATCTACATATTGAAAAAGAGCAGATCGGTAGTCAAACTCCTTCTAATTAAATCTAATAGATTTTAATTGCAGAATTCCTCATCATATTAACTGCAATACTGAGAAACCAGATTTTTTTATGGAAAACAGTAAACATTACAAAGAATTATCATATATCTCAGATTATAATATGTACCGTACATATCCTAAGTAGGTTTAGTTGATCCTCTTCTAGTGTTTACATTTACAGGAAAAATTGACAGTTCTTAATTCATTACAAAACAAATCAATCTTGAAAATGTTCATCTAAAATGTTCATCTTAAAACTGACTGCTTTCTCTATTCAGGCTATCATGTGTTCTCTGCAGTGGTTCCAGTAAGACGTTCTAACAGTTTGGCCATAAGTTGTATTGCTGAATAGCAAGCTGGCACTGTGGATGCATGAATTTAATCTAAAGGTGATAAATAATTTAAATTAATAAAAGCCTGCTGTTCAAAATCAAGCCACAATTGTTGCCACAAAGTGTGTGCATTAATACCCTATTTTTGGGGAGGTAACGGCTGGCTTGGAGAATCCAAACAGAGGGATTTTGCATTCTGTCTGGAGTCGCCATAAGATTCTGTCACTCAGGATAGTGACAAGTACTGAAGCCATGTGACCCCATGCAGACCCCTGGCAGTTCGTCTACTTAGCTCTCAATGCAGATTTTTGATCAAAAGCCATAAGTGATTATCACATACAGCCATGATGAATAATGGAAGATAAACCAGATGAATGTGTTACAGCCCTAACAAAATGCTGCAGTTGTGTTAAGTTGTCCCATAATGCTATGAAAAGTACAAAAACTGTAGGCTGCCACAGAAGTTTTTAAAATTATCTTCATGTCTTTCAAAGTTTGTCAGCTTAGCCTTAAAAACCTAAACTCACCCAAGCATTTCCACTAATATACCCATATGTTTGACCCAACAACTAGCATATTGCATTTATCTAATCAATACCTCATGAAGTTATTAAGCCAATTAAGGTAATTAAGGGAGCTAGTGGTGACATTTAAAAAACACATAGAATTGCAGGGGTGCCCCAGTGGAGAGATTTGGGAACCAAAGCAGTGTTTTTTTTTAGCAAATACATACTCGCTACACAGATACTCATGATCCTACACTCCATCTCACCCCCTTCGGTGAGCAAACTGACGCTGCTTGGCTCTCCCTCCACGGTGTAGGAAGACTCACTGCAGATGGTTCTCCTGTGTGGGTCCCTTGTGGTGAAATGAGCTGCTGAACCACATCCAGTTATCTGACTCTCTCACTACCTTCATGAAATGCCTCCACATCCATCTGTTCCTCTCTACTAACCTGATGTCTCTCTACCTCCCCTGATGTTCTATGTTGTACTTCTGGTCCTTGAATAGTCTCCTTAGGCTCCTTCTTTGTTATAAGTTGTTGTTGCTAAGTTGTGTAGCTGTTCTGTAGCTCCTGCTCCAGTACAGCCTACATGTGGACCTCAAAATGCATTGGAAACGTAGTCTAGCTGCCCATATGCCTAATTGATTCTTAAAACATCTTAAACTTTTATCACAATCTTTGTAGGTCATCTGTAGACATCAGTGGTTTGTGTATTAAATAAAAGGTCTAGATAGGAAATGACAAAGCAATTTGATATGCAAAGTGTACACTACAGTACTGTTTATTTAGTAAATGGTAAATGATACACTTCACATTGTTGCCCAGGCTAGCTGCCCATATGCCTAATTGATTCTTGTTACGAGTTGAGGTTGGGGGTGCCTGTTATTCACAAATTGTCACATTTATGGGGACCTACCGCCCCTCACCCTTGTGAATGTGAAAGGGTCGGTGAACTTTACACTGAAGGAAGATAAAAATCAAAACTGCAGAGTTCAATGTCTGTAAAGCCAGTGCATGTAAAGCCAGTGCTGATTTCTTGTACGTCTGAACACTCTATAAACTCTATAAACTAGTTGTCATTAGACTTGCATTCTTTTTGAAGTCTGGTTAATTACTACTCAAAAGTTTTATCTGTACTCCATTGCATGGTTTGTTTGGGACACTCATGTACTTCTAGACTAAAAATGATTAGTTGGGGTATACTGTGATATTTTATGATTGGTTTGCTTATTAGCACAATTTTCGCTTTAGGAAATACTGTACTAATTTTCTTTTTTGTAAAAATTGCTACATAATAAAACAAAGAAGCAGACTTGTGGAAATCAGGTCGAATGTGGATTTTTTACTGTAGCGTAGTGGCATAGCTGTTGTTTAAACCACAGGACCATTGTATTATCCTATTCTTAGTGTACTGAAACAATATCAACACAACACTAAATGAAGGCAGTTTGCCATGTCAAATGTGATGTATCAGGAGATATTCAAAACTTCAATATCTAGACCTGCCATTTTTATTGAAAAGGTAACAGGAAATAAGATCTAAAAATCTGCAATCAGCATATGATTCAAATTAGTATGGGCACATGGTCTGTTCACATACGTTTGTAGTCCTCTTCTAACTGCCTGATTCACATTGTCTGTTCACACAGGTTTATGGACCTCTTCTGACTGCCTGATTCACAGTCTGTTCACACAGGTTTATAGACCTCTTCTGACTGGCTGTTTCACATCAATTCATGCTTATGACAATCCTAAAATTCCCAAACATTAATCCATTTCACTTTAAGCTTTAGTAGAAGTTTTTAAGATCTTTCCCTAAATCAACTTTATTTAATCACTTACATGAACACTTGATGTGAAGATTGTCAAATTTACATGAGCAAAATTGTTCTGTCTATTAACTGCGTAACAAAAAACACAGTGTAACAAGCCCTGGAACACATACCTTAGTATTAGACTTAGTATTCCCTGGACTGACCTACACACACCTTTGAAAATGGAGGCTGAATGTTCAGTCTCCTAACTCAGGCTAAAAGACATCCAAACCCATTGCAGGGCACATCCACACAGATGCTCATCAATGGACAATTTGGTAACTTCAATTAGTCTTATTATGTTTTGGGGCTGGGAATGGGAGGGGCAGAGGAAACCCCGTGATGACACGTGGAGGACATGCAAATGCCACATGCATGTCACCCAGGCCCAAGAGGTGTGAGGCAACACTGCTAACCACTGCACCACTGTGCCACTCACAGATTTATATAATATGGGCCAAAATGAGATGGTGGGCCATATTTTGATGATCTGGAGTGCACAATCTGAAGCTCATGGTGGAAGTTCTTGCAGGGATTGGCTGAATCTTTTCTTGCATGTAACGGTGGGAAATAGTTGCAGCGGCAGGTGCATGGCCCCAAAGGGTTACACTTAGTAATTAGTTTAATAAGTAGTTTCTTTCATTCTTTCTTTCTTTCTTTCTTTCTTTCTCACCTACCCCATCACACAACTGCTTTCCGCTGCCTCAAAATAGCAATACACCAACAATTCACCTGATTCCACGTCATCACCTGTGCAATAAAACATGTGATCACCTCCCTGTTAACCAGGGGTCATCACCATGGGGACAGGCTGCACAATGATAGATGTGATCAAGGATGGAGTCATCACCATAGTGCCACACTATGCAGTGATACACGAGATCAAGCCCTGAACCCCCCACCCCAACCAAATGGGGAATCCAGACCGCCATTGTAATTCTCCTCAATCAAAACACTTTGTTATGGAGTTATTTGTAAAAAAAAAAACATTTTCGATTTTTATTTTTGGCTTTTATATAATGAAATGTGTGAATTTTTTATTTTTTTTGGAAAATGCCATAAACTTTGGTCCAAATTTTTTTGAGGCAGGTATAACATTTAATAAGTAAATATCTATGTCACATACAGATCAGTCCTGGTGGAAGAAGCTATTGCAGTGTTTCACTTACAGTAATTAAAGCCCACACAGATGCTAGTGGTGGCCCTAGTGGTACGGTAAGGAATTACAAGAGGAGGATTTAATTTTTGCCCATTACACTCAGACTTACCAGTCCTTATGTTAATCCTTTGATCCCTTTGATATCCCTCCCCTTGCTTAGTTTTTCTATTGAATATCTGCATTTTCTCTCTTTAGGAACCCATTCATCTGCCCTTATATGTAGCTGTCAGCAAGTTATGCAAGAAGAAGCTGGGACCAGTAAATGCCTGACAGGAAATAGTTAAGCTTTAAAACACTTTTCAATCAACACATAGCACAATGCAGGTGTAGCACGATAGTCTCACATGAGTTTGACTGTCAAAACGCTACAATCTGTAAAGGACAATTGAGACATGGGGATAGAGGCATGACAGACACACACATTCAGATTTCTGTCTTTGTAAAACATCTATCTATAACATCTGGCCGTGGCAAATGGGCAGCTAAGAAGCACGTAATCATGCACAGAAGGCATAAGCTGGTCCATTAAAAGCTAAGCTGTGATAGCTAAGCAATCTATGTAAATCCACACATGGGAGAGCTCATCTAGAGGGACGCAAAAATACATTTAGCAAGTGAGTCGTTGTTCGGTTTAATTCAAATATATATATATATATATATATATATATGTATAAATATATATAAAGGCCTGAAATTCTAATACGAAGTTTATATAACATCTTTATACAGTATACATTCAGTTTGGTTATATCATGGCCTATGTGGCATTTCATCATGCCCTACAGTATGTGGCTAACGTCAGCGTGAGATGCGTGTTTGTGCAGAACTGAGGTAAACAACATATTGATAAATAGAAGTATTTAGGCCGTGGTCTCTCTCTCACCACTAAACTGGAAGCATCCTATACAGTTACAAAAGTATTTGCTTTGTAGTGGAAAGTTTCCTGGAGGAGAGGCGAGCCAGTCAGTCGTTTTCCAATGAGATTCATTAAGAGCCTCCGATGACATTAAGGCAGTATTCCTGGAACTTAAGTTGGTAACATGCACCTCTCACGGTGTTTACTCACAACTATGTTTCTATCAGAACAAGGTGCATCTACTGTACTAATGATCCTTGTAATCAAAAGACTGAGGTGGAAAAAAAAAAACACCTTAAATGCTTCGAGGGCTAAATTGGATTCCTGTCCCTTGACCACTAAACCAATAAAATGTTAGGACAGGTCAGGCGAGCAATGCCATACTATTCTGCACCAGTGTCTCCTTCTGTTAGTATGGTTACCATGAGAGAAATTTTGGGAAATCGCTGTACTGTTAAACACAATTTGAGTCCTACAAGTTATATTTAATTACATACTAAACACCGAATAAAAATACAAATCAGATAAAGCTTTTGGACAGGAAAGCCCCAGAAGAGAATGGAATAAATTCCATCTAGGGCTAAAGTGTATCTCACTCCAGTAGATACCCTACTTGAAACTGGATAGAGTTCGCTGAATACTAACACCATTTCATTAATTTTTTTTTCTCTCTCTTTCTATTTTCATTTATTTTTGTTGATCTTTTGGATTGAGGCACTTGATGTGACAGGTCCAATTTCACTCGACTGGAGAATGTGACCTGCAAGTCTGTTATGACTGAAGAAATATCACACACTACTTCATATTCTCCACTCAGAGGTCCATTGAACAGCCCAGGAACTCAATATACTCTGCTGTCAACCCTTGGCCACAGTCACACAGGGTGCTGCGTCAACTTAACGCAATCGCTCCACATTTTCCACAGCTGCTGGACGCATCAGCAGGGAACAAGCTGCGCACATGCCAGCCGTTTCATCGATCAGAGTGTTGCATTAAGGGAGAGAGCGCTTCCAGCATAAATGCATGCAAGGTGATGCATTTCAGATCCACTGTGCAGATTAAATCATAAATCCTAAAAGCCAAATGGGACGCTTTAGGAGAAATGTGTCAAGCACAGCAGACAAAATAGACATGAGAAATACAATCTGCGAAGGGTCAGAATCCATTCCCAATGAGCCACTATAATTCCACAGACAATATTTTCCCCTCACTGGCGCCCAAGCTGAATAAGGTGCCTTTGTGTACCATAAAGGTGCACTGAGGAACTTTAGCTACACAGATGGATCTCATTGACTGTGATGAAAAATGGCTGTGAATCAGAGGTTAACTCAATGATGAAGGAGAGAGAGTATTTTTTAGTCTGAGATTAAATGACCTATTTAACGCCACATTTCACAATATTTGGGCATGTAAAAATAGCTACTGAAGAAAAATTTGGTCTGGATCTGCTGTGATTTATGATCAGCTGACTCACACATCCCAAACTGTATCCCTGAATCGCCTATTTGCATTTAACTGAAATGAAACACCTGTCAGTGCAGACAGAAAGCCAAATGAAAGCAAGACCTGGCAGCATGCAATCTGGCTTTTCAGGCCCGATCCACAGCAGCTTCTGTCCGTGAACTTGTCCTTACATGGCCCATGCAATTTCACTGGCTTGTAGTTCAGTGGGATGTAGAACAAATAGCCATTAAATCCAATGGATGTAGAAGAACTCAGTGGAAGTCACAGTTCAGATCCATGATCCTACATGACAGTGATCTAGCATCACAAGCCATTTCCTGACTATAAATGTTGCACATCTTCAGCCACGGATGGATAAACCCGTTGTTTAGCTCTGTGATCACGTTCTTAAGCAGTATTGCCGTTATCACCCCCTGTGTGTCAACAGATTGGTAGCTTAGAGGCCTTGCAGGTAGCATTGTAACCTCACACTTTAAGGGTTGGGGTTACTTGCACTCTTACATCTGTTTGAGCCTCTGGCTTTCTGGTAAAGTGCCCTTCAGCGTCTGAGCTAGCGTCTGCATTAAGTGTCTGCATTAAGCATCTGCACCAATCATCCTCAATGGGCTCCCCTGCCTCAACAGTTTGCTGAAGATGAATGAATATATAAACACAAACTCAGGAGAGCTGCCCAGACATACATAGCCACAACTCGCAGATGTAATGTATAGTTCATGAAAACATTCTTTAATGCCGATGCAAGTTAAGACAGCATGAGTCTCTGTGTGAAAGAAGACACAACAGTGGGAATGAGGCTCTGATGACTTTGTTCTATGACACAATAAAATGAAAGACCTATATGACTGAGTGACTGCTCTTAGGTAGAATCACTTTTGTCCCTGAAATTTCTCCTCCTTCTCTGGCATTGGCCTTTTTTCATGGACAGACTCTGCTTGGCAAGTTGTTGTACCTGTCTTGCTTATTCTTTCTAAATCCTTTGTATTCACTGTATATTCTTTGCTTCGCTCATATCATCAAATAGGAAAAAAAATCAAAAAAGGTTTCACCTGTGCTATGACCTACCCTTCACCATGATCAGGGTACGGAGAAGGACAGGGGTCAGGGAACCAAAACCCACCCAAGCAATATCAGCATCAACACAAAGCACACTGCACTAATCAGCTTCCAGTGAAATCTGTTCTGCTATTGTAACAACTATAAATATCCTTGAAAATGTTGACTTGCACTAAAGTATTGATTTTTCCCGACTCTTTATTACTAATTAGAGTTTTAGAAGTCACTTTCTTCTAATTACACTGAGCTAACTTTGAAATAACCTTGAGCTATATAATTTTTCCCCTTTAATCTTGGAGCAACCACCAGACAGATCAGTGCTCTCTAAGGTCTCCATTCACTAGCTGGCATACAGGGTGCAGTAGACCTCTTACTGCATTCTATGTCAAAGGATTACATGGCAATTACATGGCATTTCATGAGATCTATTACTGAAATGTAGGAAACTGTGGGAATATCCTCCTTTTCCATAATCATTCTTTTGTGCATAATGGTGTATGCATCACTTAATTTGATTACAAGGATATAATAAGTCAGACAATTCAGCATCTACTTTATGCTCTAGACCAGGAATGTGATACGTCCAGTATAACCAGAAAATGTAGGAATATATACGTGCATCTGAAAGACACATGAATCTAACACATAAATCTATTTTAATGAGTCTATACTTAGTGTAGTTATTATAATGTAAACTAATTTCAAACTGTGATCCCTTAATGGAAATATTTTAGTGCGATTTAACGATTGTTTTACTGTCTATTATCCTCATGCTCTGTACTATTGAATGCTGTTACTGAGTGTTGAGACCTTTATGTGTACCTGAGAGCCATTTTGCTTTACAAAAATGGTATAGTGATACTTTCTTCATCTCCATGGGCAACTTTTCTCATCACACAAGGCACACAGACACAAATGCAGGTAAGGAGCAGGTTTCTCTGTGTGTGTCAGAGCACAGCATTAGTCAGGCTGCCACGGAGAATCCGGCCTTTAGGGCCCAACGTTCACTCATCCACAGGATTTTAATGTGCAGCTTTTAAGCCCCGAGTCCAAACCCACAGGGCCTTTCACAGGCCCCATTCCCATTATTAAGCTGCTCCTAAAACACTGACCTTGTAGACCAGCAGCAATTTATTTAGTGAAAGCACAAGTTTGAAGCAGAAGTATGTTGCCGTCTGGAGCACAAGCACGTCGGCATCTGGAGCACAAGCATGTCTGCGTCTCGAACAAAAGCATGTCGGTGTCTAGAGTACATGCATGTCTGCGTCTGGAGCTCAAGGATGTCTGTGTCTGGAGCTCAAGGATGTCTGTGTCTGGAACACAAGTATGTCTGTGTCTGGAGCACAAGCATGTCTGTGTCTGGAGCTCAAGGATGTCTGTGTCTGGAGCACAAGTATGTCTGTGTCTGGAGCACAAGCATGTCTGTGTCTGGAACACAAGTATGTCTGTGTCTGGAGCACAAGCATGTCGGC
>JABFDZ020000049.1:9212303-9239576 GCA_019775955.2 Pollimyrus isidori
TAGTGGTGATTATGATGGTGATGATGCTGATGGTGATAGTGATGATAGTGATAGCAGCGATGATGATGGCGGTGATGGTAATGATGATGGTAAAGATGCTGATTGTGATGAGGAAAGGTATCCTGCGGGCTTGAAAGATTTATGTCCATCGAAGTGGTTAGTAGCATCTTTACTGACCCTCAAACAATCAGGAGTACATCATACTAAAAGGACAATTACCAAACTCAGATCATCTGTGTGAAGAGCGCCCTTTGCTTTATCGTGATTACCCATTACCCATTTGGTAACACCTCCTTTACTACTGTAGATACCTTTATTTGGTGACTCGACAATATGAGTGGCAAACTGTTGCATCACCCCATCTTAGAATCGACACACCTGTCAGCAGATATAATGAGATGCTTTGATTATCGGACTGGCAAATGGGAATCTTCCCAGGTACAACAGCTATTTTTTTTCTTTTGTCTCTTTAAGGGTGTTTCTTAAGCAGTGAACCAGGTATAGTGTCCATATCATGTTATAAATAAAATGCTGGGAATGTATGCTATCATGACATTCCCTCGTAACATCTCTATCAATGACCTGAAGGGTGTCTGCCACTGATCTTTCAGACAGGAAATAATAACGTGTAATTCATTTGACAGGAAAACCATGCTGTGTCTCACTTTGGTGGATGTCAGATCCATTCCCCTCTAACTGTAGATTTCTCAACATGTAGAATGCAGTGCCTTTCCGATCCATTCCTGTCACTTTATGGCTGTGTCCTCCTGTTAGACATGTGACATGAATCTGAGGTTGTCCCGTATCTGAGGACTTCTTTCTTTATGTTCCCCCAGTCCAAATGCTGCATGTTGCAAGCGTGTCGTGCCCTTGACATGTGCAGTCATGTACATGCGCAGCTTGCTTTTGTTTGATTAATTTTATTTTATTCTAGCAAAGTTGGGAGGATGAATCAGTGAATACTGACAAGAGATTCACTCTTATTGGCTGCGCTCTGGATGGCCCCAGGACACTGTTGAATATTTCAAGATTCTCGACTACGGTGAAGTAAATACAAAAGCCCCTGGTCGTCTCTGCTCTCACTGGCGCACCTTTAATCCGTGTAAAAATTCGGGCTTGTTTACGGTGCCTCTGTGCAAACTTTGAATGAAAGACCTGCATGCACTGAACCTCTACCTGAAGCAGGAGAGACAACAGAAAGCAGGGCCGCCTCTGGTCTCTCTCACCCTTTATAAGCTGCTGCTGAAGATGTATTCAGCTTTATTCTTAGGGTTTGTTGCAGGTGCAAAGAGCAATTTATCTGGACAGGCTGGCAGGTCAGGAAGAGAAAGTAGAAATGGAACTGGAGGAAAGAGGATCATTTTCAGAACTGAATTAAAAGTATAACAGGATTAGCTTTTAATTTCTTGTCTGACAAGAGGTTGTGGGTTAAATAAGTCTTGTTGTGATTCCATTCAGATGTAAGGAGTAATCCACAAAACACAAAAAAATAATTATTATTTGGTGTGTATCTCTTAAATAAACATTTTTCATTTATAATAAAAAAAACATTATAACTATACAATGTACTGAATGAAGTTTGGAAGACTTTAAGAGAATTTCCACATAACCCCAGAGTCTGGCACCAACTCATATTCTCTAACTGTCCAGAATTCCAAGGCCATTTGAGCAATGGTGACTAGCAAAGCGTTAAGCTTCTCCTTTTCTTTCCTTTGGTGCTGGAAGCTAAAAAACCAAAATCAGCATTTTAAAGTTTTCTGTTTGAATCCAGATGGCATCTCTTATGTTTTGATCTGTGATTATCTCTTATAATTCCCAATTTATTTTTGGGGAAAAAATAGGGGCATTACTGTCTTCTGCAAATACCACACACAAATCACGCTTGTACTAAGCCAATTATTCAATGCAATTTCAAATTTAATAATAGAAGGCAGAGCTTGATCTTGGACAAACACGGTGCTTTTCAAACATACTCTGGTACAAAACACCATGCAAATGGAAAGTTGTTCCTCTGTAAGCAAAAGATTCAAAATGTGGTGTAAGGAATTGGCAAGGCTGAGAATGTCATAAATTGCTTCAAAAACACTCTGTAGAGGAGAGGAAAAGACAGGATCAGTGCCGCCGTGCCAGAAGATACATTCAAAGACGGAGAATTACAATGGGAAATAAAACATTGAGACGCAATGGCTACTAATCTTTGTAAAATAATGCAGAGCATATATGAGATTACCTATCGCTGAGACTTAATTAATTGCCTCTAACTTTATCAGCTGTCCACAGGCCAAAAATGAAAGATAAAGGGACAAGGAGGTTGGATGTCTCCAATATTGAATATTACAAAATACGCTTCAGGAATCTGCAATGAACTTTATCCAATTTTATTTTAATGGCCACTGGGTGATTTCATTCTCCCCCCTTGCATTGTGTGTAATTATCGATTGTTCTAAGGATGGCATGGGACACAAAGCAGGAGGAATAGCGTGTAATTAGTATTGGAGAAGTTGCGGGATTATACAGGATCTCCTTTAATGGATGACTTTAATATGAGTAAATGGGTAGAAGAGAGATAAAGACAGGAGTGTGACCTGGATCAGGCTCTAACGTTGTCTTTTGAAGACTGCTGACCCATTTCATACATTCAGAAAATTTGGGAAAGAGGGCACTGAATATCAAATGCAGAGACAGAGAAAATATGGCCTACAAGAGTGCGAAGTAGACGGGACTCCAGTTTTTAATGCTAACATGAAAGGAGAAAACCGAGTTGTCTAGCATCCATATCCTCAAAAAGCAAAATCTCACGTACACAGTGTAAGATCACTGTCGGGGAAGCTACTCTCACTATAATCTAAACTAAGGATAGCTGTAACCATACATGCCCTGCCCTGTTATCAAAGCCAGCAAAGATGCAAAGATACTTTGATTTTGCTCAATATTGCCCCTAAAATGAACTCTGATTTATGTCAATACAGTTGGTAGGACTGGCATGAATATCCAGTTCTTTAGACTCAGATTCAAATACGATATAAAAATGGCTCATATTCTGATATTCATAAGTAAGGTTGTTACCTTTAGGTCCAGAAACTGCAATGTCCCAGTTTAGCCAGGACATCACGCTTCACTTTTGAATTGTTGCTTTATTGTTATTATTTCTTTAAATCAAATATTCAAGTGTGGCATGAATGCACTCCAATAAGAATTTTGGCTGATTTTATATCAGTCACCCCAAACAGTCAATACTGCCAAAAATGACATATTGATCCTTTGGCACTTATAAGGCCTGGTAACCCATTGGATCATATCTCACAGAACCCGAGAAACAGGTACTTCTTTTAAAAGTTTCAGTCATCTTGGATTTGCCATTTGCCAGGTCCAGTTTGTCTTGTCAGGTCTGCTTGCCTACAGTACTGAGTGAGTTGGTTCTTTGATGGTTAACATGGACTAATTACAATCAGTAAAAACAGACTTTTTGAAAATGAATATTTAGTAATGCCTTTATAATGAATTTGTAGTACATTCAGTGCACCTTCATAATGCATTCATAACATACTTATGGCACATCCATAAGTAGTAAGTATACCTTATCATCTTAACATAATACATTAATAACAAACATTGTATGATTATAAAATTGATTTATGTACATGTATTACAGCTGTCATATTTTATTCATTGAAACTGTTATCAATGCAATGCTTTAAGACATCTTAAGGTATACGTACTGTACATGCTGCTGATGGATGTTATAAATGCATTTATGGAGGTGCATGGGATGTTACATGAATGCATTATGATGATGCAATTAATATGAAGCATTGCCATATATTTATCAGATTGCATGATTGTGATGATGTGTGTCAGTCTTACATTGCAGCTATCTAAGGAAAATAACGTACAGTATGGCCGCTCTTCAAGGATTGTGACTCTTTAACTATAACTGTAATACTCCCACTCTCATCTGTCTACTGATATCATTTTACATCTAGTTAGCCAATGAAAATGTTTCATGAAGTCATCTATGTTATTTATGTAGTATTTATGTTTCAACTAGTTAATTTGTGTTCATGATGGTGTTTATATGGATAGCTTTATATCGCTATTTTTAAGTTTTTAATTGTGAATATAAAGGGACATTAGATTGAATCTTAGATATTACCTAACACACTTGCCTTGCTGACAATAATACAGTCCTTTACACACTAAACCGTAAACTGACCGCAGTGCTGTATGAAGGCAGGTTTCTAGCTGTGGTGCTAAGGATGTCTCATCATGTCATTTTAGTTATTTTGTGAAGCTCAAGAATTCTCAGAAAATATATTTTTTCAAGCTCCTGAAATAATGGACTTTCTGAGATATTTGTTTGTCATTGGACTGCAATAAAATTTAATTTGAGAATTTTGTTTACTCTTCTTATCATACTTACTGTTTTAAGATTCAGTCAAGATATTTGAAAGAAAAAAAGGATAGTGACCTTGCACAAATATTTATCTTTCTCAGTAATATCTTGGGGGAAAAACCTTTTGCTTTCTTGAGTTGAGGGGAAAAAAAATGACATATATTATACTCCATCCATCCATTTTCCAACCTGCTTATCCTACTGGGTCACGGGGGGTCTGGAGCCTATCCCGGGAGCAACAGGCACAAGGCAGGGATATTATACTTTTACACACACACACACACACACACACACACACACACACACACACACACACACACACACATATATATGTATTTATATCAATATGTGGAGGTATGTGTATATATAATATACAAATTTGTGTATAATTCATTAAGAAAAACAAACTGTCGGATGGTTGATTATGACCTCCGACCTGTGACTCCTGCTCCTGCTCGCTCAGGCACCCAGCGACACGCGCCGACCCCCGGCGTCTCTGTTAGCACTGTTTACACACACTAATAACAGGCTCCTTAATATCCCCCGACACTAATTGCTGCACCTGCTCTTCGCTCGCGGCAGCGGGTGGCCATGTTAAGCATTTTTACTCTGTACGCTCTCTGCGCTCAACACCCATTCTCACATTCTCCGTCAACGCAGAAAATAGCTCGCCCGTGGGATGCTTTTCGATCAGCTTGCCCATTGCAGAGTGTGCCTGCTTTTCCTAACAGTTACCATTATCTGGATACAGAAACCAGATCATTTAACATGAGTATAAGCTGAAAACGCTGGCATCTCACCTACCAGGGCACTTCCTGGATGCCTGATTTCCATAGACTAGTCCCCCATCTGCAGGTGAGAGAGTCAACCGTAAAGGGGGTATGATAGAGGTCACCTCAGCCAGCTGCTGCACCCTGTCCAGCTCATACACACCCCACCCCGCCAGCCTGCTGGTGACCCCTGCTGGAAGAACACGGCTTGGGCCTGCTAGCTTTGCAAACATGGCCCTTCCTGCCTGCCTCCTGCAGTCCCGCTTCTGGATTCGGGCCCAGATAGCCTGGCAGTCACAGCGTAGAAAGAAAAACACTCAACAAGCGAACCTCCCCAAAATCCCAAGCAGACAGGGGCGGAAATACTAAATATAAAGGATGGGAGCTAAGGTGCCGCTAACGTGGAGCAAAGCTGCTCGCAGAGGCACTTGGTGAAGACCAAGTGAGGCCCGGTCGGATCTGTCATGGGGCAACGTGCACAGAACATGCTGCCTTCCTCTCACTGCCTGGATATGTGGTACATGCTGCATCCTATGTCCCTCACACTGCCTGGCTACTGTATGTGCCGCATGCTGCATCCTACAGTATGTCCCTCACACTGCCTGGCTATGTGCCGCATGCTGCATCCTATGTCCCTCACACTGCCTGGCTATGTGCCGCATGCTGCATCCTATGTCCCTCACACTGCCTGGCTATGTGCTACATGCTGCATCGGTCACGCTGCCTTGCTACATACCGCATGCTGCACCTCCCTTGCTGCCTGGTTACACGCTGAATGCTGTGTCCTGTTCCCTCTCAATGCATGGCTACAGGCTGCATGATGCATCCAGCACCCCATTTGCTGGCTGGCTATGCGCAGCATGCTCCAGCTTGCGTCCCTCACGCTACCTGCTACGCACCGCCTACTGCATCCCCTCACTACCTGGTTATGCGCCAAATGCCACGTCTCTCACTGCTTGGCTGTGTGCCACATCCTGCATCCCGGCTCACAGCCTGGCTACCTGTTGCATGCTGCATCCCGCTCACAGCCTGGCTACCTGCTGCATGCTGCATCCCGCTCACAGCCTGGCTACCTGCTGCATGCTGCATCCTGCTCACAGCCTGGCTACCTGCTGCATGCTGCATCCCGCTCACAGCCTGGCTACCTGCTGCATGCTGCATCCTGCTCACAGCCTGGCTACCTGCTGCATGCTGCATCCCGCTCACAGCCTGGCTACCTGCTGCATGCTGCATCCCGCTCACAGCCTGGCTACCTGCTGCATCCCGCTCATAGCCTGGCTACCTGCTGCATGCTGCATCCCGCTCACAGCCTGGCTACCTGCTGCATGCTACATCCCGCTTGCTACTTGACTAAACCCCATATCCATGAATTTTATGTTGGTGTCGGTATCATTGTTGTCCGAGTGACGTGACCCCAATGTCATGCCCCATCCTTCTCCGGCATGGCTGTTTCTGGCTAGTTGCATATAACTGTATGAGAAGGTTTGTCGTGTGTGTGTGTGTGTGTGTGTGTGTGTGTGTGTGCATGTGGATTATGTATACATTACATTGTGGGGATTAAATATCACTATAATGTGATAAAATAAAAAACCTGTTATATTAACGTTACGGGGACCACCTTTTTGGCCCCCACAAGGGGAAAATCGATTTTGTTCAAATATGTGAATGCAATAAAAAAACTAAAAATGCAAAAGTCTTGCACTTTGCTTAAGTATAGAGCAAGGTAGGGGTTAGGGTTATCATTGGGGTTAGGTTTAGGTTTAGAAATGAATGAAGAGTCCACACAAAGATATGAATACAAATGTGTGTGTGTGTGTGTGTATGAGAGGGTGAATTTTCCCGTGTGCTGTTGGGGAATACTTCTTGGCTTACTTCTAAAACTGGTACAGCAGATAGATGGAAGATGGAGGGAAGGAGGTGTTTTTCCTGCCATTCTCAGAAGCTGCTCACTATTCTCATACACCCACATGATGTTTTGGTCCTGGGTTAAACACCCATCTAAGTTTCAGCCCCCACTTACCCCTCAATAAGCCTGTGATGATAACCCCAGGCCCCACTCCGCCATCCTTGATGGATGCCCCCCACCACACACACACACACACACACACACACACACACACTGCTCCGTTGTGGTCACGGCTACCAAGGAAGGCTGGGCAAATCATTCCTGTCAGCAGTCTCCCAAGCAGCTACCTATATCAAGATCAAGAGCCAGATGAGGGTAGGGTGTGCCGGCCGACGGCGCACTGCTCGCGTCCATAGCAAAATAGAAGCGGAGGGGGGGAGAAAACCCAGGCTCGCTCTCGTCTGCACTCCCATGTTAAATATTTGATTCATTTTGGTAGATTAAAATCATACACAGGAAGATGGCGTTCTGTTCGAGTTAAAAGAAAGTGAAAGATAAGATTGTAAAATGAACTGATAAAATGTACGCGGGACACAAAGAGAGAGAGCCTGACTGAGATATAGGATACATCTGTCTGCACACCGTACCTTTCAAGTATCCCGTTTTCACCGGGAAAGTCCCGTAATTTACCCTTCTTTCCCGCCGTCCTCCCGTATTAGTATTTTCCTGTAAATCCCTTGTATTTTAACCTGCGTTATTAAATTGATCTCTGTCAGTAGCCTTGCGATCACTGCCACCTGCAGTAGCCAACTACAGGTACTGTAGGTGGCAGCTGTCGCGAGGTTAGTGTGTGAGGTCAGATGATGAGTTGATGAGTGACAACGCGAGGAAAAAAGAAGAAAAAACAGACGAATGACGGACGCCAGGACAGAGAAGGAAGACACTCCTGCCAAAAAACCAAAACCCTCGTGTAAATACCGCGATCAATGGGACAACTAATTTATTTTTCTGAAGAAGAGCAGGGTGGAGGACAGTCACGCGTCTTGTAAGATTTGTAAGGAAGGATTGATGTAATGAGGCAGACCAGGTCACAAGTGCAGAGGCAAAAATGGCAATGCAGCGTGCCAAAAACAACATTCCTTTCTCCCTCCAAGATGACTTAAACAAGTGTGTAGCTGACATGTTAAAGGCTACTCAACTAATCAAATGTAAGTTAGCTATATAACGTTAGCTATCTATCTTACTGCTGGGCTACTGTATGTTTGTATAAAATGGGTTTGAAGTGTGTTTGAATATTCTAACATTTGAGCATCAACCCATGGCATGCATGTTGTAGGCTACTAGCTAATTACTGGACACTCAACAGGTGCCATAGCAGCAGAACTAGAGGATGAGTTGGCCAGTTACACTTTTGGTTTTCATTTAGGTTATGAATGTTCACAGCATGTCAATGTCAACAAAGGTAGACCTATCATTGGCTTTATGCACAGCTGCACTACTTCATGAACTTCGGCCAGCTGCTTTGTTTCCTATCTGCCATTATTGGACAAACTGATCACCTGGACTAATCAGTCTGTTCAATAATGGCAGACAGGAAACAAAGGAGCTGCCTGAAGTTCAGGAAGTAGTGCAGCTGTGCATAAAGCCAATTTTAGTTTATAAGTGGTTGACAAGGGGTGATTAGCTTTTTTGTCACCTGTCTTAAAATGTAAGGGATACTGCAGCTTGGTTGGGGTGGTGGGACTGCTCGCGGCGGGCACCGGAAAATTTCCCTTATTTTCAAATCCAAAACTTGACAGGTATGCTGCACACACACATACGTATGCATGCAAATACAGGCACACACACACAGGTATATAGACACACACGCATACATGCAAATAGACAGTGCAGTTCCCTTCACAGATTAAAAGCTTGTACATCGTTTCTGATGACATCTAAGATTACTGGGAGCAAATTGTGCTTTAATTAAATGCCAAAAGTTAGACAATTACAACCATCCACTCTACTTATGCGGAAAGAGCCGCATAATGACATGTAAATGATCCTGGAAGCGGTAATCGTTTACCTATTTGAATGCCATTGTAAACTCACAGAGGAGGTATCACAGTGGAATATTGCTTTGCTCGCCATTAAGAGCTACAGAGAGATCAGGTATAAATGAAAATGAAATGTAAATTCATTAATGATTCTCAAAATGTTTGCAAGACAAACAGCTTATCTGCTGTTGTAATAAAAAGCGGGAAAGAGTGCTTCTGGCAGTAGGATGGAGGTGGCTTTGCTGTGGTATCTTCTGTTTGTGCTGCCGGAGCGAGACCATGAAAAAGAGCAGCCAGCTTCTACCGCTACCTAGGGAAGCTGAAAGTGGGATGAGCTTGATAATAACAGGTCTTAAAATGGGGGGATGGGGTGCATTTCACTCTTATGTGTGGCTGCACCTCTTCTCTCAACATTACGGCAATCATTTGTGTCGCTTACTTGCCCGCTCTGGTGCTTATTACTGTAAGATGGCCGAGTGATAACAGGGCCATAGTTGTGCAGAACTCTCTCGCCGACTATGACATCACAAAGGACAGCGCTGGCAGCCAATGTGGTGTGAGCAACTCGTTTATGACCATGAATGATATCTCATGCAGCGAAGGGGGCAGACTGGGGCGCTCTCTCAGTAAAGTGCCACTGCTCACTAGGGCTGGCTCAGAGGGGGCCATTGTCACATCTTCTTGGTAAGCTCCCAATGCATCTGATGAGATAGGGAAGGAGGTGAGGACTCCTGAGATTAGTGAAGGTAATACTTTAACCTACTGAGATGACTTCATTGGAGCCATGTGGCCTGCTTGCTCTCCTTTGAGTACGGGAGCCTTAAAGCAAAGGATTCTGGGAGGACGGTTTCACATGCAGCTGCAATTACAAGGAAGCTGCAGGTGTTTTCTGTTCTCGGTTCAGAAGAGCACTAATTGTTTACTTATCCACAATTCTCATAAATATTTTATGATTCAAGCCAGCAGCAACTTTTGTTAAAGATTTGCTCTCTATTTAAGATGAAGTTACATGTCCAGTAGCAATATGGCTTGCATTTCATTTCTGGAAAAAGTCCAAGTAATTAAAATGTAGCTCAATGCTAATTTATAATAATAAATAAACATGCAAGTAAAATAAATATGTTTTTTTGGTAAAGGAAAGTGAGTGTTATTTATTCATAATATAAAGGTTGGATGAAAAATTAATTCTTAAATGTTTCCATTTCCCTATTTATGCCTCTGTTAAATAATACACATTCATACCTCAGTATGCATCCATTGGATACATATGTTAATATAAGCAAATGTGGTGCGATAAAGAAGAGAATCTTTAAATTTTGAATAACTCTGAAAATTATGAAGTTATGAAATATGTATCCTAAAACGTAAACAGTTTTACGAGCATCCATGGGATTAACACTGCAGCATATTACTGGAAATCGGCAGTGTATTCCTACCTGCAATCTGTTACTGACTAATGCAAACTCTTCAGCAGGTAATGCATAATCGGTGCAATTAAAAATGATGATAAATTATACGATTGCAGATGTGTGAACAATTAAGTGTTTTTTTCCAACAATTACTTTAGTAGTGACTAAGATATTTATTTTTGGTTGTGTAATTTTTTTTTCAGTGCAGAAACAGCTGTTAATTTTCTGTTCTACATCTCTATAGACAATTCAGAGCGCACTTTAACAGAAAAGACATCAATTAATTTCAAATTGTTAAGAGGTTTGCAGATTGGGGACTGCATGCAGGCCGTGTGTGAAGTGGTGCATAGCGAAAACAGGCTTACTGAGAGTGTTTGCATAATCGGTATCATATTGTATATAATCTGCCTTTAACTTTTATTTTTGTTTATTGAAGAGAGCAAATGGGTGCAGCTTGCCTGAGGGATGTAGATGACTTTGTGGGGACATCCTGCCACCCATATTTGGTAGCTGCTGTATTTTCTTAATGCAGGAAGTGTGATGAGGCCCAGCTGTGTCTGGCGCATCATTCTGTGATTTAATCCCCTTCCATTCTAGGGGCTCATCGGGTTTCTATTGGGTTATGCTAGGCAATGAGCGAGAGCGAGGGCACTATATCCCCGTCTGGCATGAGCTTAAAGCCTCCCTTCCCTACCAGCAGTGTAAATCGGCAGGCCTGATCCAGGCCCCAGCTACGCAGTTTGATGAATAGACCAACCTTTCCGGACTATAATCAGCATTCCGGGCCATTAGCTCCATAGACGGCCAACTCCACAGCGATGACTTCAAGCACTTTTCTTCTTGGCCTGTCCGAACGATTGAAAAATATTCGTCTCATTTGCATGGCCTGACAGAGACATGAAATATGCACACAGGACAGGGTTAATTTCACTATCTGTAGCTCAATTGGGTATTTAGGTATTTTACAGTAAGATGATTTCAATTGCACTCATTTCTTATATTTGACCTTCATGGAGATGACAAGTCTGAAACCGATTAACAGACCCCAGTCTTGTGATAACATCATATTGTATGGATTAAACTAAAGTACTGTATGAGATTCAAGCATTTTGTTTTATAGTAATGCTATTATGATACTTCAACATGATGGAAACAAAACATAGCATCTTCAATTCCAAACACCTTTCTGTATAACAAATAAGGAAATGCAAAACACCTACGGAAGGAACGTTCACTGTTAAATAGCGGTGATAATGAAACATTCTTTTCACTGTGAGTGTTTTGGTTCACCGTAATCTAGGGATTAAAAGAACAACCTGGAACCTGCACGGGATCAAATCCGCAGGCCTGGAGGTGTGAGGCTGCGATGCTTATTATGGACCTGCAGAAACACTCTGACCTGTAACACTGTAATAATGTAAATATTATTATCAATGAAATTCAGTGTGCTACATGCATAAACGTAATCCTAACCCTAAACAGGATGGGTGATATGTGTCATACATGCTATCTAACTGCAATTTGAAAATTTAGAAATGTCATTTTTACAAAAGCAATCACTTAAAAGTGTTAACAAAAGTTTGTGTACAGTTACACAAATTTTGTTGGCAACATTACATCTGTTCGCTCACAGACATTAAGTATCACACAAAATCATTCACACCGAATTTGATGTCACTTGACATGCTGGTACTTCCACACTCTTGCTATCACTCAGAAAAGTGATATATGTCATTTGACAGAGTCACATATGCAATGTACATATATAATGTACATTTTCTACAACATCAGAATGACACAGGTCCCTGTCACGGTCTTAACTAATTGTGAAATTCAGACAAGTAAAGAATGAGATGATATAGAAGCGTAACACTGATAGTAAATAGAGAGTTTCAAAGCCATTAATATTAATTAGGCAATCAAGTGTCTTCACAAGAATGTATTTCCACAATTCAACAATAACCAAAAACTCAAGTAAATGGATACCTCTAAGGAACACCTAAAATAAGCAACACGTAAAATAATTTCTACTATGCTGCTCCATTCATATTAATTATATGGCTTGGAAAATGTTATTACTTCCTGTCAAAGTTGCATTTTGTGATGTGCATTATGTGAGACTGATACAAAACGTGACGTTTATTGTTCATGTGTATTAGTGAAGTTTTATGCCTACTTGTGTGCAGCATTTCAAGCATCATGGACAACATCAGCAGCACTTAATTTCTTCAATTCATAACAGCTAGTTTCCTTCACTGACAAAGAAACAGAGCATCACATGTAAGGTCAAATTATCATTCTGCTGCTGTGGGGAATATTAATGTACTTCCAATAGTGCATCTTACTCTCTCTGACGTGCAATTTGTCAAAGTCCCTGGGCAGGTTCGTCAGGTCAAAGAAGTTTTAATTATGCTTAAGTTGTGATTTTGTGATGATCAGTTCTTCTGCTCAAACCTTTAGAGAATGTCAGGGCTGTCCTGGCATATAGTCTGCTCATCTTTTATGTCATGAAATGCCAATAACATTTTATCAACGACAAAATACAAATTTAGAAATAAGTCAGTCAAATACTTTACGTTACCCTACTGACAATACTAATTTGCTTACAATGTCACTTGCAAAGTTCACAATGTCACCCACATAAATATTTAGAGAGCTGAATATTTAATGGAGCATATTTACTGCTGTGTGCCATTCAGGCAATAATTGGTTACAAGGCTAGTTCATAAACCTCGGAAACAGCAGATATTTATAATTTCATTAATAAACATTTTCCTGTGATTGATAATTATCAGCAATACAGCCATTTATCTGGGCCCCCTTTTCAGCATGCTCATCTTAAAGAAGACCTTGCTGACAGCAGGTTGAGCAGGATACCCCCGGATCTTGCTTTCTCCAGTAACAGGGTCTGGCTCTTACTGAGGAAAACACAAGCATTCTCAAGCCAGCCTAAATCCCTCCAAAATTTCCTGGGTCTGGTCCAGATGTCGAGGTATTTCTTGAACTCTGATAAAGAATGACCAAGCTCCATTCTTATATGATACCAAAAACAACGCCTCCCATTCTATGTGATCCAGATACCACAACGTCAGATAAGTATTTTTGAAAAAGTAAAGTTAAGGGTCGGCAAATAACATCCCTCGTAGTTTTTAACGCTATACTGTAGGTAACATGCCATCAGGGCCATGTGATTAATTTACTTTGAGCTTAGCTTTTTTTTTGGTGGATCACTGAACTCCTTTTCAACCCAGCAGTGAGACTTCATTTTGCTTACTAATAACTATCAAATACTATAGAATGGTGAATGAAGCAGTAGTTTGATACACAGGGCGGGAGTACACACAACAGAGTAAGGTGAGAAATGTACCATTTAAAAAGAGATGAGAGTACCAATTTGCAAATGGAACTCTAGTAATCTAATTATAAGCAGACAAAGGTAATAAATGAATAACAACACAAGTGGTTTTATTTTTCCATTCTTTACTTTTCTAGACATTTTTTGTCTTATTATTGAATACAAACCCAAAGAAGCTAGAGACGTAAAAGTGTGAGTTTTTCATTCTGAAGTGTGTAGGTCGCTGGCCTCTCTGCTAGTGCCTGGTACCTCAACACAATCTCCAAGCTCTACTCTCAGAGAATCAGAAGTCCAGAAAAGCCCATTGGTCAGGTCAAGGAGTCCTAAGGCTGTACTGCCTGACAATGACTGTAAGACCCAAAGGAAATCACACTGAGACACTAACACACTTCGAATTGATAGACTAACAAAAGTAGAATGTTTTTAACAAATCGTATTCTTTAAGTACTATTTCTGTAAAATTTTAAAAATTTGTTCCACTCAGGATGCATTTAAAAACTGTCCTCCAGAAAATCAGAACTACTCATTTTATAATTTCACCCATTTAATAAATCCATCCAGCCTCCAGCTGTTTATATGCTGGCTTTGTTAAAACTAAATTCTGATAAGCCACTAAAAATTTCTGAGGTTTTGATTATTTTCCTGTAAGTGCACAGCATTTCACGGTACTTACTCGGACGTTGACAGCCCTATTTAAGATTAGTCATTATACAGATGTGTCTCCTTTCTTCCATCTAAACAACATTCTACCACCAGAACAATTTATGAAAACATAATCGTAACGTGCCAAACTGCATCAGGCATTGCATAAAAGTCTATCAGAGATATTTTTCTGTACCCAACTTTTAATGTGTTATATAAAACTAGAATTCACAAGTTTTTTGGACTAAGCACCACTTTGAATAATACCCAAGCAACTAAGCATCATAAGGGTGAAAAAAAATCACAATGACCTGAATTTTAGTCATAATTAACTGTGGTCTTTTCGAGTACCGTTCATAGCATTCATAGAACCAGGGTTTTCAAGAACATGAATATGAGAGCAGAGTCCCTACAGCCTAAATATGCATGTAGTGCATGGAACCACTTTCCTGAAGGAAAACATGAATATGAGTATGTAGTCCATGGAACCTTCAACAGCTGAGTGTCTCACGACCATCGGCAGCAAATATCTTCTTTTCTCCTCCCTTCAAAGATTAACCCTTTTAATCTTAAATATTTTAAACTGAGATTCTGTGCCAGTGAGATTCACACTCACTTCACTGCAGAGATTATCCCACTGACATTTTGGGTATGATGTCTGGTTATTGTCGTTTAGTTGCCTCCAAAATTATATAGTTCGGTTTTCAGTGAAGTAATCTATTTTTTTTCATCTGTGTTCTTTGTGGTTTCTTGATTATTCCATGCATATTTAAGTACCCTGAAGCACTAATTAGCAAAAAAACATGTGGGTACATTTAGTATTGTCCTCATTCTGCATTTTTTTCCCTTTTTAAACAGATATGACACTGCTTTTATTCAAATTTTTTGTCGGTAAAGCCTTTTGCAAAGATTAATGAGTTCATCCACATAGTAGCTAACTGCATTGTTTTTTCAGGATTATTTGGAATTGCAGGAGTCTTTCCAAAAGCCTTCTGCCACTGATGCTGACACGGCATACATGTTGCTGAACATAGCGTACATATGGCTGAACATAGTATACAGCTCTGCTCCACTTGATTGTCTTAAATGGGAAATTTTGTTTTCCAAACATTTTATAATTGAATTCTCATGTACATCAGACCACAAATTATACTCTGTATCCATATGGTATGTAGGTTGTTCTGGATAGCAGAGGGCATGTGGCAGGATACAGACCAGAGACTGTTAAATCAATTCCAGAATTCAACTCACCAGTTACTTTCTAAGGGGTAGTCATTCTCCATGGCCACACCCACCTGCAGATGATCCCGATGTGTGATCACCCATATCTGCACTCAGCCTGCTTCATGTCTTCTTTTTCAGGCTTTATGGTTGGATCTCGCTAAGCAATCAGTTCTTTTGGTCTGGTGATTCATTTTTTTGGTTTCTTTGTGATGTTCCTACTCTTGCAGTTCTGTCATTTGGTTTCTGACTATTGCTTCATTCTCTGGTTTCACTCTGTGTTGTGGATCATCTTTACTGGGCACCTGACCTTGTTTAGTCCCTTAAGTTATCATTAGTGACACTCATTATAACTCTGCACTTATGTATCAAGATCAGGACCTTATTAATAAACTTCCAAATTCCACTGGGTCATCCTGTAACCCCCATCATCGAAAATATAATTAAAGTTTTAAAATATCCGGTGGAGTGTTTTTGAAAATGTCGTTTCAATTGTCCAAGCGATCCTGGTTTGAAAGAATAAGCAATGTAATGAACTATCTATTTGGTTTTGACTGATGCACAGATAGAACATCATTATATTTATCCATCCATGCATAGATCTGTCTTCTAGCTGCCTGTCCTGGTCAGGGCACAGGGGCCCTGGAGTCCATCCCAGGCAGCACAGGGCACCAGGCTGTGCACCAGGCTGGGTTCCAGCTGCGGGCTGCCAAACCATTAGCTGTGGAAAAAACAACAGCATTCCAGCACCCAGCTTTGTATTTAAACAGGCACTTATCTGTAACTCACATAAGCTGTAAAAATGTAACCCGACGAACATGCAAATGAAGACCATTTGGGACACATCAGAGATGCCTGAGAATAGCCGATCCCCTGAAATGAATCAGTCTGGCTCTCAAAGTACAGATATGACTAGGGGCTACTGTATAACCATTCATGCACCCCTCTGCCTTCCATAAGCGCTTATCCAGAAGGGAGTTTTAGTTAGGCACACGCCTACCCCAGGACGCGCAATGTGGGAGACACACTCCCTGGATGGGAGGCCAGTTCATCGCAAGGCACACACACAGTATCACTATGGCAGTCATTTGGTCTGATGTTTTTGGCCTGCGGAAGAAAAGCAAAACATTTGACGGAAACCTGCATGACACAGGAAGACCTTGCAAACTCCACACGTGTAAAGCCAGGGGTAGAGACTGAACCCTGGAGATATGAGCACACCACCCCCACTGAACTACCAAGTTGCTGTTCCACATAACCTTCAAATTTAATCATTTTTTGGTAATTTGTCACTTTTCATTCACAATCAGTTCAAGTACAACAACTGAATTGTTGTTTTAGGGGGAGGTAAATTCAGGTGTCATTTTCTCATTTGTTAATTGTAGTCATCAAAAACAGTGAGTCACAATGGAAGTGTATTGGTGCATTTCCTTCATGCATTGGGAGAAAACCATTCACCCAATTAGCATTTGTCAGATGTAGAATAAACCGAGAGATTGGCTATTGAACTGAAAACCTGTGCGAATACATCATAAGAATGTTTTTACAAATTACTAAGGTAAGGTATATCTCAGCATTGTTGCTGATTTTTCCCTGCCAATTTGGCTTATCCATCAATAACTGGTCATACTGTAAATAACAATTATGAAGAAGGTGTACACTGGTGTCCTGGCAGCGGTCTGGCTGTGGCCCAGTCTCTCATTTAATCCTGGACATCCTAATCCAAGTGAGCACCTCAGACTCAAGGCTGGTTGGCCAGCACCCACCTATCACACATTTCATTTGGACAGAAGCTATAAAAAATATACTCACTGTAGGAAGCTTTTCTATTCAGTCCAAAGAGAATCCCAATAAAAACAATTCTGATCTGTCTTTGACAAAGAGGTACATTCCAGTTCCAAGCTAAGAAAATGGGGACATTGAGGCTTCTCTCCTTTAATTATTGCTATCTGTAATCCTGGGTCATTCGTTTGTTTGACACTGGAGCTTCACTGGAACTGAATACAAATCAGGTTTCCCATTAACATTCACTCCAGTGGAAGGCAACTGGTAGGAGAGCAGAATGGTCAGAGGTCATGTAAATAATCTACAAATGGCAAAGTGTATATGAACCATGACAAAAAATGCAAATGATGCAAAAGCTGAAAAAAGTAATATGAATACTAGTTGAATCATTTTTCATTATTTTTTACAGTTAATAAGTCAGCTGTCAGCCTGCCATTTTTAGTTATATTTGGAAAGAATTCACACTTAGCGATGATACTATTAAAACAGCTGATTCCTGCATAATTCACACATCCTGCATCCTAACACAATCCTCTGCCTGTAACACAGCTAGTTCACCGGCCTCTGCAAATGATGGCCAATCAGGTCCCTTCTGGCGACTTGCAGTTGTACTTCAGAAATTCATTTTTAATGAAGAGTGGAGAGAACAGAGAGAATTGAAAAAGAGAATGGAGAGAGGAGAGAACGGAGAGAATGGGGAACCGCAGTCATGTTCATAACTCTGACATAATTCATAAATCACCCCCTAATCTCACAAAAAAACAGCACTTATTTTCTGCAGATCCCATTTGAGTATTCTACTAGCTTTGATGTTGTTCGTTATTAGGAGCAATTTTTTCATCCACATAATTAATTCATACTCTCTCTTTATTTTTCACTTCAGGAATAACTGAACTGGCATATTTCTTCTTTACAAGGATCACTTGTCATCTGACTATACGTTTAACGTTTAGAGAAAAGCAACCATCATCATCACGCTCATAATTAATAGTTATTTTGCTATTATTATTGTTGCTGATGATAAAAACTCCTGACCAATGCATGTTGAAACTATGCCCAGCTAACCTTCTCTATGTAGCTTATCTCCATTGTGAAAATGTCACATTGTTGTACGATAGTGGCCTGGAGTATTTTAAGCTTTTTTATGGAATGTGAAGCAAAGGATGAAGTGGGAGCTTAATGGAGAATAAACAGCATGGAGAGGAGAGCAGGGACAGTGCTGTGATGTCAGTCCGTCTGTTGCTCCTCTCTGCAGTGGCACAAAGCCAGATTTAAGATTTAACAATTATATTTCTAATACTGCAGAACTACAGCTTGAACAAATCTGAACAAACTGGTCATGTGGTGGGCTGTCATTGATTAAACAAGGCATGAGGCAATAGCCAAAGCGGAGTAAAACGTATTGTTTAGTGTGCAGGTATAATTCTGTCTAGGGGAAAAAAAAAACATATATACGCTATAACAATGATCTCCATGAATTTATCATGAGTTGACCGCATAAATATTCAGAAGCCTAGTAGTAAGATGGAGGCATATTTTAACAATAATGACATTTGGGAGGAAGGCTGTTTTTTGTTTTTTTTCGAAGTGGCAGGCTTATCTATGTAGCGTCTGTCTTGTATGATGAAATCAGGTGGTTAAATGGACAGAGCAGTGCAATGACCCCAGGCCTGCAGCGCCTTGCATTAGTCACTTAGGAAAGGACATGCACTGGGGTGGACCAGACCAGAAGACTCGTACTGAGTGAAAATGCAGTTGTCTTTAGGTCATCCCAATATTTAAAAATGCCTTAGGATTTGGAAAAAAAAATGGTACTGAGCCAAGCCAAATTGATAAAAATAGTCTACGTGTCCACTTTAGTACTGATATTAAGCATCTGAATACTTAGTGTTTTTTGCTTAGGGGTCAAACACTATCACACTTGTCCGTGTCCGCTGCTACCTATTTGTATGTGGGAGTGGTTTGTGCTTTTTTTTTTCTTCCTGTTTGCAGCTTGTTGCCTAGGTAACCCTGGCTGTGGCACTGATTGCCTCTCAGAGCTTCACCCATGACATGCATCATAGCTTTATAATAGCACTTTTTGGCAGCCAGGAAGAGAAAGAGACTCCTGGAGAGATTCTTTATAACTCTTCTGTGGTGTGGGGCCTTTCATTCACAGTCTTCTATATGAGTTAGTAGAGAGTGTGACTCCTACAGATACAATAAATGTACAGCGTTTTCTTTAATTGTCAGTATAGGCTGGCATGTCCCCTCTATGCATGTCTGTTGTGTTAATATGAAGTACTTGGTGAAGTTGAATGTGAAGGTAGACAGAGAGACAGACAGACCATCCTGAGTGTTACCATTAAAGAAGGGACACCGCGGGGGTGGGGTGGGGGGGTACAGTTTGGCAAGTCTTCAAAAATCTGATGATGCAGTTATGGGAGAGTGTTTTGCAGTTCATCCATAACTGAGGTTATTGCTTATACCAGCCTCTGTTTCTCACCTTCAATACCTTTAAAAGTTATGGGGTCACTGGCGATGTCAAGAGAACACAATGATGACCAGGGGTGCTTTGGCTGGTTTTCTAGCAAGATTACAGATAAAATAGGCTTGTACAGGGAGAACTGTATTTAGAAATGTTCGCATAAATGTTAGCCATCTACCTGCAGTTTTCAAACACAGAACCTGGATCATTTTCATAACAGCCTTTATTTTTCACAGCTACATACTTGCTTAGCCAATATGCCTCTGTTGCAAAGACAAGTTATTTTTGCTTTTTGGGTTTGATTTTTTTTGTCTTGGTTAATGATTAAGACATTGATTAATAAAAAGTCCAGGCTGCCAAATACTGATTCTATCCTTTTATTATTCATGTCAAGAATAATAGGAAAAATGTGGATCCACCAAATTGTAACTCAACAAAATGGGATAACTTATCTGGTCCCTGAATGGTATGGAAAAACATTTGCATTATATACATTTTTTACCATCTATAATAATAAGATCTATTCGTTTAATTTTCTGGTTGTAATAAAGACAGATGCCCAGCAAGGTACAGTATGTTTAATTAGAGGCAATTTTAATTAGACAGGCAACACCTGCTTAGGATATTGTGGCATTTTCCCTCTTTGAAATGAAAAAAACATTTTGCCAGATCACTCAAAAGGGCTGTAGCATACAGTACGTGCACATATATATTGAATATCTGTGGCTAATCATTAGAGAGAAAGTAGACTGGAGACTTCCATTTGGCACAAGATACTAAATCAAAAAATACTGGCCAGTATAAAGATGATGACATCCAATGAGCCCAGTTTCACAGCTAGCTAGCGGAGCAAGCCATAAAGGCAGGAAGATACATTTACATCACTGGCATTCCTCTGCGACGAGTAGCTCTACTCTGCTGTAGTGAGTTGAAGCCCACAGCCATCCCATCACACCTAATCAATATTACCCATCTTAGACTGTCAATTTATAAACTTCTCCTCAGATTATGGAAACATTAAAATGTGAGGTCATAGCTTTTATGGGGACTACTGGAGCCACCATGTGGGATTAACTGGAATTGACACGTATTTTAATACTGAAAAGGTTAAAGAGTGAGTAATGAGTGTATAGCATTTGTGCATTACTTTCTACATTGCCCAGTATAAATGCATTACTTTCTACATTGCCCAGTATAAATGCAATACTTTCCACATTGCCCCGTATAAATGCACATCAGCTGCATTTGCTGATGTTTAGCACGACACTGATCATTATTACAATAGGTTTCTCTCAGTCACAAATGCACTAATTTAGATATTTATTTTGATGCTCAGCTTTAAAACAAGGTGCAGCAATCACTGATTTTGCCCAAAGCAACACATAAGTCAGCATTTCTGGAGCAATTAGGGTGAAGATCTTAACGCCATACCATCACTCTGCCAGCCATGGGATTTGACCTGGTAACCTTCTGATAATAGGTACAGAGTGTTACCCCACAGACTCACACACCACCTTCCACTAAAATATCCTGATACATAAAATTAAGCCCTAAAGTATGAAAGGAAACCATTGACCACATACCTGAAATAATATGAACAAAAGACTAATTTGGTGAAGTTGCAGTAGAGGGTCACTGAGATACTAGCACCAAACACAGTTCAGTGGAACCTATCAACAGCAGCATAACAGCGTTTTTTCCCCATAGGGATCCTCACTGCTGCCGTTTCAGGGAAGGCTCCCCTTAGGCCAATATGCAATGTACTGTAATGCGGTATAATATGAAAAAGCAACTATCGTGTCAATGTTGACTGGCACTGCTAAAATGCCTGCATCCTTAATGACCATCTTATGCACTCCACTTATTTCATTAAGATGTGCTGATTTCATTCAGGATATGATGTCGTTCTGGGTTTTCATTAAGTTTAATTGAGTTTACCCAAATTTAAGACAACTGCTATTAAGGTTTTCTTAATTGCTGGAATATTTGAAGACAAATTCTACTTGCTTTATAGTAGCTATGCCGGGGCTTTAGCGAGATTTCGATTCCGAATCTCAGAAATGTGACTTTTAATCCTGTCTCGATTCCTTCTCTTTGCATGTCTACTCTGGGTTGTTAAAAGCAATTTTTAAATGTACCTGGCATCCCATCCAGGGTGTATCCCCTATGGATCCAAAAGCATACAATAGGATTGATTCATTCCATTCAATAAAAAATATTTGCCGTTTCCCCTGTTACTGTTCTTCCAAAATCAACCAGTGCTTTTGTATTATATCATCCTTATTACAAGGGACCCTTCAATTTATAATACATAAAAAAATGTGGCCATAAACGTTTCGACAGTTATTAGTAAAACCCAAGAATCAGACTGAAAATACCAGCTACTCCTCTGTGTTCCTTGAGTGAATAAAAAGATTCCCTGTTTTAATTTGCCAGGTACTATTTCATTTGGCAGTAATCTGTGTTTCTTCTGCAGCTTCCAGTGATTTATAATGTTTCCCACTACAGTGTCTTGACATCAGAAAACAAAGTTTGCGAGGTGAAATAAGAACATCAATATGATAATAATAATAATAAGAACATCATCATTATACTTGTTGTGCGGGATAAAAGTCATTGGTGACAGTCACACCATAATCCCACAACAAGAAAAGGAACATGGACTGAAATTGAAAGTGAGGAAGAAATGACAACTCAGATATAAAATAACAGTAGTAGCCAATTAAAATTGTGTTAATAGTAAAATACGTTTAGATTCTTGCCTGTGGCTTAACTCAGCTGTTACCCAATTAACATGCCACGTTCCATATAAAGCCCCAAATTAACCATGGGTAACGGGGCCGATTTATTTAGCCCTGTAAAAAATAAGTTTATTGCAAAATACATCTAAAACAAAAGCCTTTGGTGGGAGCTATGGCAACAGACCCCAAGGCTGCCAGGAATATGCCTTATTTACATTCCAGAGATTTCATCAAAAATTCAAAGCCCTTGTTTTGTCTGCTAATTGAACACACCATGGCAAATTCACATTTAATGACATGGGAACAAATGGAAAAAGCGTTAAATGCACGTCTCACGTAAACAGGCTGAAAGTACATTTAATACCAGCTAAGATTCCACATGATGCTCATCACCACATGATAATTATACGCACCCAAATTTTTTCAAACGGCCAGGATCTCAGATGTCTGGACGGCAGAATAAACAAACATATTATTTTAGATTGCAGATCCCCCCTTGGAGACCCCATGCTTTCCAATCAAAATCCAAGGGCATGTGGCAAAACATCCCTTCTGTCTCTTTTAAGGCACTATTTACTCCGCTTTCATTTCTGCCCGATTGGCAGTCTGATGAGTGACAGGCGCCACATGACACCGAGTATGAAGCCACTCAGAAATAAGCTCAAGGGCCCGAATTTAAGCACAACCCTGCATTTACTTAGTTCTGTATATTTATACAGCAGGGAATCACAGAGAGAACAATTCACCATGATGGCTGGAATTTCATTCATTAAAATTTGTCCATCCGTTCATTCATCCATCCATCCATCCATCCATCCATCCATCCATCCATCCATCCATCCATCCGTCCATCCTCCAACCACTTATACTGGTTAAGGCCGTGACATTTACTTGGCCTTAAAATGGTGTGTGTGTGTGTGGGGGGGACTGTTTGCATAGATCACATTCTTTGACCAAATTGTCCCCAAAATGTAGTAAAACCTGAAATTTCCCTAGTTTTGGGGACATCTTTAGAGGTCCCCATTTAGATAACCTGAGTTTTATAAAAATCTGTGAATGCAATCAAAAAAGTAAAAATGCTAAAATATCTTGTATTTGGGTTGGTTACTTATGGTTAAGGTCTGGGATGGGTAGGGGTTAAGGGTGTCATTACTGGGATAAGGGATTTTCCCATAGAAATGAATGGACGGTCCCCATTTAGACAGATGCAAGACAAACTTGTGTGTGTTTTATGCATATATATTACACTGTGGGGACTAAATGCCCCGACAATGAGATAAAAATCCGTTTTTTGGAAAATCAATTCTTATAAAAATCTGAGACTTGAAAACTAAAAATGCCAAAGGACCTGAAATTTGTTTGGTTACTTATGGTCAAGGGTGGGTAGAGTTTAGGGTTATCATTGTTGGGATTGGGGTTTTGCCCAAAGAAATAAATATATGGTCCATACAAAGCTATGAGTACAGGTATGTGTGTGTGTGCATGTGTGGATGTGTTGGGGTGGCTGGGTAGGGTCAGAGGTTAATATGACTTTCTTACACATAGAAATCTTGATGTTATTTTGGTCGACAAACATGCCTCCTGTGGCCTAAGAGTCGCAGTGAACCAAATGAAATAAATACATTAGACACAGTGCTGATAGCATCTCGCCTTTCCCCGTGATGCGCTTTCATACTTTATTGGCTCTTTAAATAGCAGAAGGGCTGTGAGTGTGAGCCCGGGAGGTGGCAAAAGTGACCTTGAATCAACTGGATGAAGGTCTGTCTTCATTGTTCATCAGCAAGATCAATTAAAATACTTTGTTTGCAACACAACGTAACTGAATATGTACCTCGAGTGTGAAGAGCTAAATTTATGCTTAGTTAAAAATCAATTGATGCTTAAAATTCTGCACGCTGGACTGATGTAAAACAATATGGGGCTTAATCACACTCGATGAGGACACTGTTACCAAGAGCTGCTTAAAACCCGTGGAATAAGGACAAAAGGCTTCTGCAGCAGTCACTGCGTGAATATTTAGAGTGCAGTGTAATTTATGAGGTTTTCCCAAATATATAGGAGTATTTAAATATTAGGTGTAGGGGTGATGAAATACAGTAAAAACAGTTTGCTTTATAACTGAAATAAATAAGCACTTCCATGCAGAATGGCAGTCCTGCCAAATAGCTCTCTGCACGTTAAAAGGTACAGGAAAAGCACAGATGCAGTGAAAATCAGGGCTGGCCTCTCAGACAAGAAACGGATAATAACTGTCCACGATTTGACCCAAGCCGCGGACTGGGTTCTTTAGACGTACTTTATACTGTTCATGCTGGCATTGCAATATTAAAAGGCTTGAATTAATACTTAAGAACAAACCAAGCCAAGACAGAAAAGCAGCTTAATGTAAATGATGGTGCTTTTACTGTTCATGTCACGTCTTTTCCATGAATTGGTATACAATTTGAATGACTGTAATAAACAGTGTTAATTTCTACTAATTGTTAGTTTTTCGAGAATATTGCCATACATGTTTTGTTCTCTCTTAAGTCTGAGTCCTTAATTTTTCATTTCTGTGCAGAAACTGTTGTCAGTAAAATATACTTTTAGGCACAGGTTTCTGTTTTGACTGCTGTTAGAAATCATTTGTCTACTTTAAAACAGGTTAATAAAATGAATAAGGTGCTGTGCTAGAGCTTCTCTGATGTGATTTTTGTAAACATGTGTTCAAATGTATTTGACTAAATTGTTATATATTGGGTAAATACAAATATAGACTTCTGCTATTCAGCAATGCATGAAACACTAATTACACTTACAGTTGTATTCAAGGCTTGAATAATTCCATTAAACGATAATAAAATCTCAGTTGACTTCAAATCCTTCAGTAATGGGGGCGGTCAAAAATGTCCATTTTAAAACAATTGCCTGCAGCTATGGCTCTCACCAGTTATAATAATTATTAAAAGCCTAGAGAGTTCAGCAAGTTGATCAGAGTCTGCACTGCAGAAATAGCTCCCAAATATGGGCATATTTTCCTGTGTATGGGCTCATACTTCTGCACGCTGGTAATGAGAGGCGAATCTGAAAGGCTCGGGCTTCAGTTGTTCAGTTGCGACCACATCGAATGCAGTGATCACAAGCACTTCACTATGTGTGATTTCTGCATGATCTACAAAGCATGCACACACACCCAAGCATTTCTGACATTCTGGATCTAGATGGGAAATACTCAGTAATGGCTTGGAAGGTAAAAAAAGGAACATACAGAGACATAAATTAATGAATAGCTTTAAAAGGTATGGGCTAATCACAGAAAACAAACTCCCAGAAAACTAATGAACACATTCATCTTCCTGTGTAGCTGTGACTCAGCAGTGGCTAAACTCTGGCGTCAGCACTTATATTAGCTTCTGAGCTCTACTTCCTTCCATATGAAGTTCTAAACGAGCTAAGCCCACAGAATTCTGTCTGGTTACGTGCCATGCAGATACCTTGAAGCGAGCTGCGTTTGACAACATTGCTGAATGTCTCTATAGAACCACCTCCCTTTATAGAGTAGTCAACACACAGGTAGCTGAATAAGTGCTTCAAATTCCAGTGCCTACCCTTTGTACAAGCTTCAGCTAAACTGCTTATGCACAGTGGGTGTTGATAACACTTGGTGGGTATTCTGGTATGACAATGACACACGTTAAAACAATAATGAAGAATTCATTTTTATGAAAAGCCAGTGTCCTTGCGTCTTCAGCTAAGTGCAATGCACATTCATAGGTATGCATTTCTCAGGGATAAAACAGCACAGTTATCACACCATCTGACTAGTAAAAAAGTCAGGGATCACCCAAAGGTCATTTCAGGACTCATTTTTGAGCATAGTCCAAAAAAATCTGCAAATATTCATGCATCAAAGGGATAGGTGTCATTTGTCAAACTATTGGCCAATCAATCTAACTTGTATAACTGGTAAAGTTATGGAGGGTATAATCAAAGAGAAAATGGTAGATTACCTGGACTCAAATAACATTTGGAGGGATAGCCAGCATGGATTTAGGAGAGGTAGATTCTATTTAACAAATCTGTTGGAGTTTTTTGAGGAAGGTACTCAGGAAGTTGATGATAAGAAAGCATATGATATCATCTACTTAAATTTCTATAACGCTTTTGATTTTGTCCCCCACAAGAGGCTCCTACTTAAACTCAAAGCGATAAGTATTTTAGTTACTATAGCGACCTGGATTGATAACTGGTTAACAGATAGGAAACAGCAAGTAGTTATAAGAGGCACAATGTCGCAGTGAGCCTGCGTTCATAGTGGGGTACAGCAGGGTTCAATTTTAGGACCACTATTGTTTGTAATTTACACAAATGATATAGACACCAATATATACAGTAAACTGGTGAAGTTTGCAGATGACACCAAGTTGGGTGGTGTAGCAGATACTGAACTAGCGGCTCAGCAGCTACAGCGGGATCTTGATTTAATTAATGACTGGGCCGATACCTGCCAGATGAAATTTAACATAGACAAACGTAAGGTACTCCATGAAGGGAGCAGAAATATAAAGTACAGGTATTTTATGGGTCCTACTGAAATAAAGATAGCTGATTATGAGAAAGACCTTG
>JABFDZ020000049.1:9268928-9280663 GCA_019775955.2 Pollimyrus isidori
ATCCAGGGTTGTTCCCTGCCTCGTGCCCGTTGCTTCCGGGATAGGCTCCGGACCCCCCGCAACCCAGTAAGGATGAGCGGTTTGGATAATGGATGGATGGATGTTCCACGTGTTTGCGGGTTTAACTATTTAACTACCAGAGTGACAGGTGGAGTGAGGGTCAAGTTAAGAGGTGTTTTGATTCAAGAGAGTAGCGAAAACACAGCTACCTGTGCTTCTCCACAGCTTTGTATTTCCTAGGTAATACAAGGAAAGAAATCCACATGACAGCTAGAAGATGTACTACTGGATGGTGGAGGAGACCAACAGCAAATCCGAGGGTTCCTGCAATTAAAGCCGATGTACAGGGTTGAAATGCAGGTAGAGAAGGAAAGCGAGAGCAGCTGTTAGACCAAGAGCTGCAGCGGCGTATCAGGAACTCTTGTCAGTGCTCTGTACAGGGGGTTGCATCACTTAAGTAACCCTGAAGCAGCCCCCCCCCCCCCTACACGATAGCGGTTTCATAGGAATTTGGGGGGGGGGGGGCATTGAATACATATACATCACCCTGCTAACTGCAGTTTGCTACTTAGATGGAGGACTTTCCCAAAGGTGAGTTTGCCTGCAAAACATCATCACTTTTGCCAAGGATGAGCTGGGGAAAGACTATCTGGTGCAGCCGAGCTGAAACGGAAATGAAAAATTGCAAGGAAGGAAGGCAGCACGGAAAGTGAAGCTCTCTCTGTGTTTCTAGCTGCTAGTACAAGCTTCTTAATCGTCAGACTGATTAGTAATACTAAAAGTGTCCTTGCTGCTAAACTTCCGCATTGGATCTGACAAGATAATGCAGGAAGAGTGTGTACGTATAGTGAGATCTGCAGAATCACTTTAAATCAAAAGATGAAATATGTATTACATAAAGCATTACTAGGTAACAACAATTATTTGGAGTGGCAGTTTCTTTCACATTAGAAGTTACCATTTGCAGTCTTTGGATGGGATTCCAAATCCTTTCACCAGACACACACCATTGACCACCAGACAATTTTAAACAGGATGATTTAAACTGGAGGATTTTTGCATATTAATTATTTTTCTTTCTTTCTGAGAGCTGCGTGATTACCGGGAGGTGAAGGGATGTGCTATCGCTGTACATGGATTTCAAAGGATGCGAATTTGTCGGCATCTGCTTTCTCGCAGTGTTTCTGCTGAAGCTACGGGTAAAATTATAATCTTTAAGTCCTTGCTAGAAACAAGGTTACTTGATGCCTCTGTTTGTACATATTGAGTCACTGGCCCATAAATGAAATATTACTTGGCTTTCCAGCCTGTTCCAGGTTTAAAATGCGATATCTTTTAAAGCTCATTCCACATACTGGTTTATCTGTAATTAGTTCTGCCTTGCGATGATGGCACTGCCCTTAGAATGTATTGTCTTTTACTGCAAATTTTGAAAAGGTTAAAAGTGAGTATGAAAGCAAAGCTAAACTGCCTCAAATAATCCTTCCATCTATGCACACATCCGTCTATCTGTCCATTCACCCTCTATGCATTTATTTGCTTGCCCTCTGCTGGATTAGTGCTAGGCAGATAAAGGGATAACTTGAAACTGAAGATTTTAAAGCAAACCAAAATAAAACTGCCTTTTGAGCTGGTAGAAACAAAATAATCACAGGTGAGTTTCTATCATTTGTTATTTCCCGCGGCACTGGAGCAGAAGTGGCTCACCAGCAGAAGCCAGTGAATGGACTGCTCTTCACTGGAGCAGAAGTGGCTCACCAGCAGAAGCCAGTGAATGGACTGCTCTTCACTGGAGCAGAAGTGGCTCACCAGCAGAAGCCAGTGAATGGACTGCTCTTCACTGGAGCAGAAGTTCCCACCAGCAGAAGCAAGTGAATGGAGTGCTCTTCACTGGAGCAGAAGTTCCCACCAGCAGAAGCCAGTGAACAGACTTCTCTGCACTGGAACAGAAGTGGCCCAAGAGCAGAAGCCAGTGAAATTTTTTGCACTGGAGCAGAAATGGCCCACCAGCAGAAGCCCGCAAATGGACTGCCCTGCTATTCGAGCTGGGTGTATTCTTGAGGTGAAGCATTTTGTGGCCTGCTCCTTAGAGGGGGATTCGGAGAGGCTTATTAGGCACACTCAGCTTACAGTTCTCTTTTTAATAGATATTGTTCTTCATATGCAGTACACCTGCAGTATGTCAACGTCCAGGGTGGGAAAGTCTGACTTAATATGCGTGTTACAGTCGGATTTCAGCCCACTTTATGCTCCCCTCAGCACACTTGCCAAAGACAGACATAAAGTGGCCTTTCATGCACATATTAGAATGCTGCATGCACGTCCAAGTCGTGTTTCGTGAGGATAAACAAGCGAGGGAGAAATGACAAGAAGCCAGCAGCTAATGCACACAAGGTTACACACAACCTGAAGGCCTGCAAGGAAATAATTAATATTTCAAGTCACAAAAAAATCAAAATCAACCAGAAGGAAAAACAAACCACATGATGCAATCACAAGACTCTCAGCTATGCAGATTCTTAAGATCAGAAATGCTTAATTCTAGAGAAAATGTACTGTAAAAAGTGCCATAGTAATGTTCTGGATGTATCTTTATTGCTTTTGGGCTTATGATATTCTCCATGCATTGTTGGCATATACTACTAAGAGAGAACCATTTTTGGGTTATTTTCCAATAACAAAAAGAGTGTTTGGTGATGACACTGTTTCTCCATTCCTGGTGTTTAAAACCTATTTGGAGGTGTGGAGAAGAATCATGTTATAAAAGCAAATTTCCATTTTTAATCATATTCACATGGTACACATGAGCATGTTCATGATTATCAAGAAAATCTGAGATAATGTAGCAGATTGCTTCTCATTAGATTCCCTCACAATTTCCCTTACAATGAAGTACTTAAATATAATGTGAAATGTATATAATTGTAATGATGACCATAATTTATTATTATTTTATTATTATTATTATTAATATGCATAGTCGTGGTAGTAGTAGTGGTAGGAGTATTACTGTAATAGAAGTATTGGTAATATTAGCTTGGTGTGCATCTCACAACTTCCAGATTAATGAATTATAGTACATTGTAGTACAATACTGAGAGTTCGGTGAAAGCTCTGCAATCCCCATCTCAGTACAGTACTGAGAGCTCAGTGAAGGTTCTGCAATCTCTATTTCAATATAGTACCAATAGCTCAGTGAAGGTTCTGCAACCCCCATTTCAGTATAGTACTAAGAGAGTAGTTTTGCACTCTCCATTTCTGTACTCTGATGTGTTTTGGTATGCAAGTAGCCCTATTTGTACTTTGATTGACTGTCTGTCGAAGTCTCTGATTATAAACAGCAATCCTTAGGTGCAGTATGGTTCACAGCCCTTCTCCAATACATGAAGTGCTGCTTTTATCCAAAGCAACAATATTCACAATTTATTCAGCTAGAAATATGGTTAAATGTTTTACTTAAGGGTTCCACATTGCAGGGCTCTTTATCAGCAGTTGAGGAGTTAAAATGGCAACATTCAGTTCTCATTTTTGTGTTTTTCCAGAAAATGTAATGAAAGATAGAATGCATATGATAATTAACCACATGTGCATTCAATTATATTTCAATCACAATTTGTTGCAGGCAGAGCAACAAATTATGAGTGAATGCACATGTGATTAATGTTGTGCTATTGAGATACAAGCAAAAACAGCAGCTGCTTATACTTATATTTGCATTACATTTACATTTATTTAGCAGATGCTTTTGTCCGAAGCAATATACAAGTGAGGCAAATAGCACATTATAAGCATATGGCTGTCAAGGAGTCAACTAGGCATAAGTGCAGCTAGGCTGAGCTTCAAGTGAATGTCCATAATGATACAATTTAGTCAAAAGATAAAATGCAACCCAAGCATTCAGGGAACATAAGAGACCAACCAGGGAACATAGAGTGGTGCGTACTTGTGCCGCAAGGGTGTCATCATTAACATCACTGTTCTACAGAGTTCCTATCAAAGCAGTGTTTGCTCACAATAATGTTCACAGATTATTATAGACAATTGGGATAAATGTGTGTAGAGCATCAAGGGCATTCCTCAGATGACAGGCCATGGACAAAATGTTTGAATGACATTTGTCATGATGTAAGTCACTCATTGGAAAATGACTATTACTGATTGGTGACCTCCATTTCCTATCTCTTTATGATAGTCCTATGCCTTTCTATTTAAATTAAGGATACTTTATTGCTTCTGGATATTACTTTTATCTATAGGTAATATACTTTGTGCTTTAAATAGCTAATAAACTTAATATTGATAAGAATAAATGCTGGTAGTGATGATCATTGTGCATGCAGTTATTTCTATAGTATACTATAGTAGTTATATTGTTGCCTGTTTCTAAAATGCCACAGATGTTTTCACTCCAGACACTGCAGAACAGCTTGCAAGTTTCCAGTGCAGAGGTGGTATAAAGGGTGCAGCCAGCATAATCCAGCTGATTTTATCCAGCAGGCTTTATCTGGCTGACTTTATCCAGCAGGGTTAATCCAAATGGTTTTATTCGGTGAGCTTTACCTGGCAGGCTTTACACAGCCGGCTTTATCCAACGGGCTTTATCAAGCAGGTTTAATCCAGTTGACTTTATCCAGCAGGCTTTATGCAACTGGTTTTATCTGGTAGGCCTAATCCAGCTGGCTTTATCCAACTGGCTTTATCCGACAGGCTTTATCTGCTGGGCTTTATCCAACTGGCTTTATCTAGTGGGCTTTATCCGGCCATCTTAACTCAGCCGGCCTTATCCAGCAGGTGCGATCCAGCTGGCTTTATCCGACTGGCTTTATTCGCCTGGGTTTATCTGACGGGCTTTATCTGGTGGGCTTTATCCAGCAGGCCTAATCCATTTTACTTTATCCAGCAGGCTTAATTCTGCAGGCCTTATATCACCTTTGCTCCCAGTCCTCTATTTCACACTACTGGATAGGCAGGCCTTTGCTCCCAATCCCTGTATTTCACATTACCTTGCAGGCAGGCCTTTGCTCCCAGTCACTGTATTTCACATTACCTTGCAGGCAGGCCTTTGCTACCAATCCCTGTATTTCACATTACCTTGCAGGCAGGCCTTTGCTCCCAGTCACTGTATTTCACATTACCTTGCAGGCAGGCCTTTGCTCCCAGTCACTGTATTTCACATTAATGGGCAGGCTGGCCTTTTATACCCAGTGTCTTACATGACTGGGCCTTTGCTACCAGTCTCACCATTTTGCACTACTGTCGGTTAACAGGTGCCCACTATGTCCTCCTGCATGAAAATATTATATTAATATTATCTGGATTATGAAAAGATCCTACCCTTGCATGCAGCCTGTCATTTATGTCACCATCACCATTTCTGAAAGGTAATCAAGCATCTGTACACAGACAAACTGAAAGCTAAATTCAAATATACCTTGATAAGTATAAAGCTAATTTCAAGTATACCCCCCCATGAGCCATGCACAGGAGTCTACACTGATCTTACATCATTAACAGGTTAACCACAGGAATACATTATTGATTTCTGCCCAGTGGTGCTGAGTGGCAGGTCACATCTCTAATGACCAGAATAGATCTTTTGATTGATTGTGGCTATTGCTGTCATCTTGTGGTGTACATACCATATGCTGACAAATACAATACCACAGCCAGGGGGGTCCTGCTTTTTTTGACTAATTCACAGAAATGCAAGGAAACAGGAAACAAACGATTAATCTGCAATTTGCTAGCAATCATTTCACATTTTGTCATATTGAAGATCAATTATATTCATTCTCGTTTAACATCTTTCACAACACAATTGCCCAAAGGCACTTAGCAACACAAGACACCTAAGAATTGTGTTGTAATGCATTATTAGCACACAGATACTAAATTGTTAATGATACAGGAAAACAAGGAAGAATGAAAAATGCCAGAAAGCAAGGTAGCTTGGTCATATGGAGCCCATGTGGGAATGCTGCTTGGGATGTTAGATAGGAACCAAGAGGAGGACCAAGGAGAAAGGTAAAAGAAATCCTGGGGGTGTGAGGTCGACTGCCCGGCCTCCTCCCAGACACACCACAATTAAATGATATAAAGAAAACAGCTTTCTGCACATCCGTATGATTGGTGTGTGGCTTTTGTAGAAGAAAACACTGCCTTCATTAAACTGCTCACTACAAAGGCCACGGATTTCTGGTAAGACACATTGCTGTTGAATCTTTCTAAGGTATTTTTTGGCACTTCAATCGCCACAGAAAGAATGCCATTCCGTCCTATTATATTTGAGAGAAGCCCGACAATCCTACAGCCAATATCTCCAAAGCGAGGTGATACTAGCACTAAAGCCCCCCTAAAACTTTTGTTTTTTTCAGGGTTTGGGGTGAACTGTGCCTTTAACCCTTCCGTATCCATTCCATCCATCCATTCCATCCATCCAGGGGCACAGGAACTAGGGGGTGGGGCAGGGTGGGACATGTACCCCCAATATTTAAGTTGGCTGCATTTGTTAAATCATTATTAGGTTGTCCTCCCCCAAGAAACTCTTTCTTATGCCATGGCATCCATCCATAGACAAACTACTTATGGTGTATATGATATTAAATTTGAAACATAAGAATACACTTATATACACTAATATCAAACAGCCGGAGAGCATAAGGACAAGCCAAAGTAATACTGCTTCTTCCCATGGGTCGCTGCCTCATTCTCCTGAAGCTGCCAAGCCACCAGCCACACCGCAGATTATTCTCACATTAAGCTGGGAAACATTTCTTTTCCTGACATACATAATTGTCTGCTGTAATACTCAGAGGACACCTCTGCAACTGGCCAATCTGTCAGCCAGAGCGATGGCGGGTATCTGCTGAGCCATGCCCTGCCCGTATCCTTGGCGACTTACCGCCGCTTCCCGGGGTGCAGCCGGTGCAGCAGACAGCAGCTGATCGGTGCCTTTATCAGCCAGCTTCGGGAGACTCGGGGCCAAGCAGAGACAAGGCCGAGATGGATGAGCCACGTGCCGAGCATCCCTGCCATTCTCAGATCAAGATGCGCCAATCTGTTACAGTAGAGACACAGAACGCTCCCTATGCATTCTAAATGCAGCACAGCTGCATCTACAACTTGTCTTCCTTTATCCTATTAAAATGTGAAGGAAATATAGGCTGTTACAAGCAAACATCAGTATCCAAAACTATATTTTTAATTATTGCTCAGCATGACAAAACCTTAGCATTCCTGACCATTTTTTTTTCCTTTCTGCTCCCAAAAATGCAGTCTGCATTTTTAAACTCAGTAATGGATTCGTATCACTAGCAGAATTAAATTTCTAAATGGTCTACACCTGGGTTCCTGTGTTGTGGCAGCCAAATGTGTGCGATAGAAGATAACTTGTGTGAATGCAGGGAGAAGCCCACTGAATGTTTTATAATAGATAGATTAAACTAGCCTCTTTCTGAATGGGTCATTCATCACCATGGCATATGCCTCCATATCCATGCAGTTAAAGTTTTGTATAAATCCTTAATCATTCCGCCACAAAGAATGGTATCGATTCATAAAACACGCCTGCATTAATAACTTGAGGAAAATTTAAATCTTTGTATAACTTTTGTCAAAACTGCTTTTCTCATATTGTGAATAAAATTAGATGAAATGAAATGAGCATTTGTTGTAATCTATCCAGAAGGACAGCCATAAGCCCCTGTGACTGTGCATATTGCTCTTTGAATAACCACAGGATTTGAAGCCAAGCTAAGAATTACCCTGGTGCCAAAGGGTATTCAGGCAGTAACGTTGCTGTAGCTTTAATAACCCTTTTGATGAAAACGTGTTTATCATGGTATGTCCTTTCGAGTTCTGCTCAGCCAATTCTCATTATACAGTACGAATATAATAGAATGAATAGTTGTTTTATTTAGCCATATAAAACCTGATTTGTTGCTTTAAAATATATAGCTGCAAATTTTGGCATAACATTAGAAACGTAAAACAATTTTATCATAGATCTGCAAGGTACCAGACTGATGTGCTGTTTTGTGTGCCATGGGCAACTTTGCCAACTTATTTTGTCAAAATAAAGCTTCAAAACATTTACATATTTAGAAGATACTTTTATCTAAAGTGATGTACAATTCAAAAATTCAGGATCAGTCTATCCCTGGGGATGTTGGGGTCAAGGGTCTTGCTCAAGGGTTGAAATCACAGAACCACACCCCATAATCATGACTAAGCACCAGAAGTACCTTTGTAACTCTGATATTCATTTATGTTTGTGAAACCATACCCGGACCCAGAAAAGCAGCAGAAAAGGGATGGATTGGGGAATGGTTCGGTGAATGAATGGATGGATTTTTTGTGAATTTACATGATACTAGTTATTTATTAAAAAAAATAATTGTGATGTAATTTTGGCACCTCTATTTAAACTGTCACTGATGCACATTTCCTACTAGCCACAGGTAACAGCTGGCCCACGTGAGGGAAAACGGCATCCTCCCTCCGCGTCAAGCCTTCTGCCTGTCAGACAGTGGCACAGAGACGCACCCAAAAACGGCATACACCCTCCGCGTCAGGCCTTCTGCCTGTCAGACACTGACACAGAGACACACCCAAAAACGGCATACACCCTCCGCGTCAGGCCTTCTGCCTGTCAGACACTGACACAGAGACGCACCCAAAAACGGCATACACCCTCCGCGTCAGGCCTTCTGCCTGTCAGACACTGGCACAGAGGCGCACCCAAAAACGGCATACACCCTCCGCGTCAGGCCTTCTGCCTGTCAGACACTGACACAGAGATGCACCCAAAAACGGCATACACCCTCCGTGTCAGGCCTTCTGCCTGTCAGACACTGACACAGAGATGCACCCAAAAACGGCATACACCCTCCGTGTCAGGCCTTCTGCCTGTCAGACACTGGCACAGAGGCGCACCCAAAAACAGCATACTTTCTCAGTGTCAGGCCTTCTCCTCGTCAGACACTAGCACAGAGGCACACTCAGAAACGGAAAGCTTTCTCCATGTCAGGCCTTGTCCTCATCAGACACTGGCACAGAGGCGCACACAAAAACAGCATACTTACTCTGTGACAGGCCTTCTGCCTGTCAGCCTTTCCCTATGTATCAGGCTGTACTTCAAGGATTTGGAAATGACAGACCTGGGTTCGCTGACTGCAAGGCCTTTAAATGAGGCAGCTGGGTTGGAATCAAGTACTGAATACTGATGGGAACTGCTGAGACTGAGCATGTGACCCAAGGCAGGGTCAGACCAATGAGATCCGGGGTGCTATGCTGACTCAGAAAACCAAAGCACTGCCCAACAGTCCAAATCCAAGCACAAAACCTAAGGCTAAACTCCAAATGCCAACTACGAAAACTGGTGACAGGAAAATTAACTCCCTGACTGAGTAGGTGAAAAATGACCTTACCTAAGACAGAGTGAAGATGGCTTGAACAGAGTAGCTTAAATAGATTGACTGATTAAGTACCAGCATAAGTAATGACTGAACTGGAGCAACTGCAGGTATGACTAAGGATAAAAACCATCCCTGCACCATTTAACATGTGTAAAAGAACTGAGAATGGATTTGATGGAACGTACCTGAAACAGGTGATTCCTCACATTACAGACAGCAGCCCCAAAGCCAGGAAATGACTGGAGGGACCAAGCAGCACTGGAATCCCTTAGTTCTATGACTGAAACCAATGGGACGGCAGAGAAGTGTGACAGGATGGCTGGACTGCAGGGACAATGAGCTGCAGAAGCACCATGAGAATTGCAGGGTTATGTCACACAGCGGAGGAAGTTCACTGGTAATAGAACTGGAAATTGCACTCAGACTGGTCCAGATTAGCATCTGGGATATGGTACACTTTTGAAGCACCTCATAGATAGGGATCGGATACAGGGTGTCGCATGGAAAAACCCAGGAATTCTCATCCTATCTGCAGTCCCCTAAAAAGGTCCCAAATACTAACTCTCCTAATCCAGGATTGTGGGAAGACTGGAGAAGGGTGTAGCAAGTACGAGGTCTGGCAAGGAGACCTGAAAAAATGACTTTCATATGAAGAGAGATGGTAGGAATGGAGTCATGGATCTGGGCCTGCCCTTGTGTCACAGGTATCGGTTATCAGTCAGAAATTCTGGCATGTTGCTGCCAGTGTCTGGTACCTGATGACTTGAATTGCATTGTAATAATTGAATTTCATTATTTCACTGCTTATGCATCAGACACCAGACCTGCTCAAGGTTCCAGACACAGGTGCCAGCAGCCTTAAACCTAGTAGAGTGATCGCCTGTGGGGACAGGAACAGGAGCTCATGGCTGTGGGCTGGTGACCAAAGCAGAAAACAACAGTGGCTGAAATGTGTAAAATTTTGCAAATATTCTAACTAGGGGTGTGCAAAGCAGCTGGTATTTGTATCTGTATTTGTATTTGTTAAGGGGGGGGAAAGTATTTGTATTTGTATTTGTTATTAGTGTCACGCCCCGATTCTCCGCTCCTCCCGTGTGCCACGCCCCCTCGTTAACCTTGTGCAGATTCCCTGTGTTTACCTGTTCCTGATCGTTGTCATTAGTCCTTAGTATTTAGTCCGCCTTTCCGTTTGCTTCCAGAGTCCGGTCATTGACGTTGTTTGATGTGTGTGATCCTTGCAATAAACCCTTTTAGCATATACTCGGCTTTTGTCTTCCGCTTCCGGGTTGCCTACATGACAATTTGTTAATTGTATTTACATTATAGTGCAAGTACTATTCTTTAAGTATATCCATATAAACTCCAAAAGATATATAATTAAAGAATACTTACACATCTAATTTACATTATAGTGTAACGCAAAAAAATGTTTTTTTACGCCTATTTTGAATTTTACCCTAATACAAACTGAAATACAAATACTTTTTCCCCCTCTACATTAAGAAAGAGAGAGTAACTTAAACGTACCGAAGGGTATTCCACGAAGCAGGATTAAGGGAAAGTCTGATTTATTTCGATAAGTCTGTCTTATTTAAGTGAGAGTTCCGTTCCATCGACGTATCTTAAATAAATCCCTGCTGAGTTACCATGGTATCTTGCACCTCCGAACACGTCTGTTCGGAACCTGGTTAACTGTCTCGCTTATTTAAACTGTGTCTCAAGAAATCTCCGACGTGTGGCACTATTTTACCTAAAGATCGTTCCGTTGGACGAAATTTCGCAATCTTACTATTCATGTCATGTAATCTGACACTATATTTTACATTATCCGACTGATTTTGTGATCTGTAAGGTGTACCAAAATGACCTGATTTTGTTTGAGTTAGCAGGAGAATGACTCTTGTAAATACGTATATAAAAAATGGAACCCTGTAATCCGTGCTGTGAATAAAAGCAAAAGGAGAAAGCAAAGAATATAAAACATCTTTTCTGAAGTAAAGCTCTGCGTGAACTTCCATTACATGGGGAACAGAGCTGAGATTGCTACATAATCAATATAATAAATCCTATAAAATCAAATCTTAGCCATCCATCCATCCATCCATCCATCCATCCATCTTCTTCCGCTTATCCGAGGTCGGGTCGCGGGGCAGCAGTCTCAGCAGGGAAACTCAGACTTCCCTCTCCCCGGCTACTTCCTCCAGCTCTTCTGGGGGAATTCCGAGGCGTTCCCAGGCCAGCTGAGAGACATAGTCCTTCCAGCGTGTTCTGGGTCTTCCCCGGGGCCTCCTCCCAGTGGGACATGCCCGGAACACCTCA
>JABFDZ020000049.1:9302868-9315958 GCA_019775955.2 Pollimyrus isidori
ACATACAGCATGTACAGCACATACATCACGTACAGCACATACAGCATGTACAGCACATACATCACGTACAGCACATACAGCATGTACAGCACATACATCACGTACAGCACATAGAGCGCATTTTATGCTTCTCTCCCAAGAAGAGTGATGCAAAATGATCTGTCCTATTTTTATCCTACTGGGTCACGGGGTGTCCGGAGCCTATCCCGGAAGCAACGGGCACGAGGCAGGGAACAACCCTGGATGGGGGGCCAGCCCATCGCAGGGCTGTTGTCGAACATGATTAACATGAATTATTTCACAGCTTTGTTGATCATTTAAAGTATGTGCTTTGACATTTTCCTGTGGTCACACAATTACCTTGAACAAAAAACAGTTAAATACAGCAAGGCTTATTAGCAGAAGACATGGGGAAAATTGTAATTTATGAACAGAATGCTGTAACTATAAAAGACTCTGCATTCTCTGGTAGTGTACATTTGCAGGATGTGGTCATTACCTTCATGTCCATGTGTAGGACAGACTGTCTGCATCATCTCTTAAGCTACATTCTCCTACCAAATGTTGGTGACTGGAAAATGGGTGGAGTACAAAAGGTCTGAACATGCAGAGAAAAGCACTGAAATGACATTGAAAATGCAAAACTCAAGGTCAAATGTAAAAAAAACTATAAAAATTGCACTTGAAACACACAGTTCAATATCAAATGCAGAAAACAGCACTGAAAATGGCACTGAAAACTCACAGCTCCACATCAACTGCAGAGAAAAGCACTGAAACGGTACAGAAACTGCACAGCTCAACATCAAATGCAGAAAAAGGCACCAAAATGGCACTGAAAACACGGAGCTCAATGTCAACTGCAGAGAATAGCAATGAAACGACATTGAAAACACACAGCTCAACCACAGACAAAAGCACCGAAATGGCTAAAATTAGCCACTTCATAGCTCAGCAAATCCATTTTCTGTAGGTGGTACACCACAGTACTGATTGTCTCCCAGACCATAGTACCATAATACCAATGCTGCATTACAGCAGTCCTTATGGATAAGGGCGGCCAACTGGATTTGTAGATTAATTCACAGCCACAGTAATTCTCTTATTCCTGTGAATGCTATGCTTAGCATAACACAGAGTCATTTTTGCAAGACAATTGCACATCAAGTCATGCAACTGCAGCACTGCAGCTGATAGAAGCAAAGTCCTTCCAGGCTATAGAAGGCAGATGCTTCTCTGTGGATGTTAAGCCGTGAAAGACTCTGCCCTCAGATTATAAAGCACTTATGAAACTGGGCCCATCAGCTAAAAAGCAGGATTATTTATGTCCTTCAGTTGATCAAATATATTTTCTGTAATGCAATAATGGGCTTTAAAGAAACTGCTTTGAAGAATTAAAAGCAAAGTCTGCAAAAACCAAAACAGGATTATAATTGCGGTTTCAGAAGAAACCAAATTCTTAATGGCCCTTGAATTGGTAGGAAATGATATATGGGGGTCCTGAAGGTTATGACTATAATCACATTGTCTGTCTAATAACTATCACGGTGTTTTCCTTCTTGTGTAGGTCCAACGGCTGCATGCTGGCCCAACAGCAGGCCTTCTCACAGTCAAACAGGTTCCTGATGCTTTCCGAAACATCCTTTTCAGCAGCCTGCTGTTAGCATCTCTACAGTAAAACATTAGCACTTTCTCTCATTACATTGCATCCTGTTAAAGACGCTTTCTCTTATGTTAGTTAGCATGTGTATAGCAAAACGTTAGTATTTTCTCTCATTAGATGATAATAAACCCTGTTCAAGATGCCCTCTTGTATCCTAGTTAGCACGTCTGCGGTAAATCGTTAGCATCTCCTCTCATTACTCTAAAGCCTGTTAAAGATGCCCTCTCGTATCCTGGTTAGCACGTCTACAGTAAAACATTATCATTTCCTCTCATTAGACTAAAGCCTTTTAAAGATGCCCTCTAGTATGTCGTCTACCAAGATGCCTCCTGATGTCAGGGACAGCTCACCAGGGAATTACTCTGCTCCTGATTGGACAGAAGTCTCATAAAAACAGAAGGGAAACATAATAACAGGGGAAAACAAGGACAAAAAAGCATTCAACAATAGCCCACAACACTAGTCTCCTGTCCATCAAGAAGTCCTCAAGGGGGGAGGATATACTATTTCATTACAGGAGGATGAAGCCTAGGGGAACTTGGCCATATCCCTCCACTTTGATTTGTACATCTTGAAGAGCTAAAGAAACCGCCGCTGTACTGCGATCTCACTTCAGAATATCCATAGAGCAGTTTCAGGTCACGATGGAACCATAATGACTCATCAACTAATGATCCAGGCCAGCAATACTGTAACTGAAACTGGCCTACTTACCTGCCAGGAGTATAAATATGATGTCTTCTGAAGCCACCCAATCTCATGTATAATACTATGCATGTCAAAAGGAGGATTTCTGTTACCTTTGGGAGCAGACAATAAAGTTTCCTATTCTATTCTATTGTAATGTAACTTTATTTACGCAATTAAGGTTAGATACTTTGCTCCTAGAGATGGGCAGTTTTTCAATGGCATTTTCTTAATAATCATTAAACCACTTATGGTTTTACACAGTTTATGCTAATCCTTTTATTGTCTCTGTGACTTACAGCAAAATTTTTATATAAAAATACAATTGAAATTACAGTTCAAATATCTCAATTCACTTTTATCCCATAGATGTATAACTTAAAAGATGGAAATTAAACTGTGCCGTACAACTAAGCATCTGGTTGTAATTGTCTTTATCATATATCAAATATTACTCCGCATATAAAATAAAAATTGTGTTTCAGGCCTTCCCTACCTGTTGTGTGTGCGGGTCGCGGAACGAAAGCGAAGGAGGGAGAGCCAGGCAAGCAGACGGGAAAAACAGGACGTCCACGACACCAACATAAACAATGTTAATGGCGCATCTGTCGGAAAGACGCAGACGCAGACCTAAGTACACAAGACAAGCACGGGACTGGCGTGCGGCAACGCCACACAGGTGGAAACAATGGGTAATCACGGGAGATAACGAAGTGGGCGTGGCACACATGGAAGGATCGAACAGAGCGGGATGTAACACTACCCTGTCCCAGATAATTATTGGAAAGGTGGGTTGATGCATGTGAGTCTAGGTGTATTATAAAAAAAATCCAAAATGTCCATCCCACTTGGTTTCTCTAACATTCCTTTCGTTTGTTTTGAATAGATATGTCATTTATTACATAGACATACTAGAGCAGTGTGACCTCACAACACCAGGCTCAGGGTTTGATTCATATTCCTGATCCTGTTTGATTTCATGTTCTCACTGTGCCTAGAATTTTGAAGTACAATCACTGGCTGATTAATGGTCAGATTGAATTATTTAAGGTAAATTGCACACACAGAGGCTAGATTCTTGGAGAGGATTATTTTACGTGACTCCCAGACAGAGAGAAACAATGAATAATTTATAAAATGCTAAAGTCTCTATAATTTATTGAAAAAAATAATTGCTTGCTTAAATTCCTGTCAAGAACAGTTTTGTACAAATCACCATGAAACAAGAAGACCAGGTAGAATGGTAGGTCTATAGTGATAAACAATAAACACATGGAAAATGCAAGTGAATAATTAAAAAGTTCACACATTTTTAGGAAAGCAACCAAATGCCCCAGACTGTTTAAAATTCTCGGTATGTACTCTGAAGATCCATGGATAAGTGGTTGAAGGATTCGTGGATGGATGGATATATGGAGGAATGGATAAATGGATTGTTTCGAATAAATATGTGCTCCACACTGTTCATGTACCAGCAAAAACAGGTTGTCTAGTTGTCATGATGCAGATTAAAATAAGATAACTAGGTACAGTATAAAGTTGAACCATATTTTTGTTAATATTGTAAAGAACAATAGGTAATACTTGAAGCATTAGTGCATAATGCATTATAATACATTCATAAAGCTTTATAAACATGGCTATAACTATTTATAAAAAGGTATAACATGTTTACTATCCATTATAAATTCTCTATGAAGGTCTCATCTATAATGCATTATAGGTACCTTAATTTTGCATATAATGGCTTATACTGACCATTATAATACACTATGAAGATATCTGTAATGCATCATGATGACTTTTATACTTACAGACATATATAGACTCTTCTTTACTTACAAACTTTCAACTTATGAACTTTCAGACATCCAAATTGTGTTCATTGGGCTCCCATTTCCTGTCTGCAATATCATTTTTTTTTTCTGCACGTCAATTCTGCAGAATAACTTCTGGCTGCTACTCCCGCCGTGCAACAACGTAACATGCATACTTCTAACACCCTAGTTCTTTGTACTTGCGTATACCCCTAAATTATGTTAAACATTTACTTACGAAGATCTCAAGTAACGAACGGCCATTTGGAACGTACATCAATCGTAGGTAGAGGAGCATCTGTGAATATACAGTTGTGCTCAAAATTTACACACCCTGGCACAATTTGTGATATTTTGGCCATTTTTCAGAGACTATGAATGATAACACAATAGCCTTTCTTTCACTCATGGTTAGTGGTTGGGTGAAGCCATTTATTATCAAACAATTCTGTTTGCCTTGTTTTAATAATGACAACAGAAAATACCCAAATGAACGGATCAAAAGTTTACATACCCTGGAAAGTTTGGCATGATAACATAGACACACACAGGTGTAAAGGTTAACCATCCTTACCTGTGACCTGTTTACATGTAATTAGTGGGTGTGTATAAAAAGTCAGTGAGTTTCTAGGCTGCTTACATGAATTGGATTCTGAGCCATGGGGAAAGCAAATGAATTATCAAAGGATCTGCGGGAGAAGATTGTTGAACTTCATAAAACAGGAAAAGGATATTAACAGATTTCCAAGCAATTAAGAATGCCAGTCAGCAGTGTTCAGACCCTAATTAAGAAGTGGAAAACGAGGGATTCTGTTGAAACCAAACCACAGTCAGGTAGACCAAGAAAAAGTTCAGCCACACCTGCCAGGAAAATTCTTCGTGATGCAAAGAAAAACCCACAAATAACTTCAGCTGACATACAGGACTCTCTGAACAAAAAAGTAGTGTGGATGTGTCAAGATGCACAATAAGGAGGCACGTGAACAAAAATGGGCTGCATGGTCGAGTGGCCAGAAGAAAGCCATCACTGCAGCAATGCCACAAAAACACCCGCTTACAATATGCCAAACAGCACCGAGACAAGCCTCAAAACTTCTGGAACAAAGTTATTTGGAGTGATGAGACCAAAATTGAACTTTTTGGTCAGAACCAGAAACGTTACATTTGGAGAGGAGTTAACAATGCCCATGATGAAAAGTACACCACCCCGACTGTGAAACACGGAGGTGGATCGTTGATGTTTTGGGAGTGTGTGAACTACACAGGCACAGGGCACTTGGGCAGAGTTGATGGCAAGATGAATGCAGGACATTATCAGAGAATACTGGAGGAAAATTTGCACTCATCAGCTCAGAAGCTGCGCATGGGACGCTCTTGGACATTCCAACATGACAATGATCCAAAACACAAGGTCAAGTCAACCTGTCAATGTGAAGGTTCTGGAATGGCCATCTCAGTCTCCTGACCTTAATATCACTGAGCCATTTTGGGGAGATCTCAAATGTGCAGTTCATACAAGACAGCCCAAGAATGTACATGAACTGGAGACATTTTGCCAAGAAGAATGGGCAGCTTTACCATCTGAGAAAATAAAGTGTCTCATCCACAACTATCGCAAAAGACTTCAAGCGGTCATTAATGCTAATGTGGCAATACATGGTATTGAGAACTAGGGTAAGTAAGCTTTTGATCAGGATCATTTAGGTATTTTCTGTTGTCATTATGATGTAAACAAGGCAAACACAATTGTTTGATAATAAATGGCTTCACCCACCCAGAGGTGAAAGAAAGGTTATTGTGTATTGTGTTATCATTCATATTCTCTGAAAAATGCCCAAATTATCACAAATTCTGCCAGGGTATGTAAACTTTTGTGCACAACTGTGTGTGTGTGTGTGTGTGTGTGTGTGTATGCGTGTGTGTGTGCGTGTGTGTGTGTGTGTGTATGTATGTATATATATATATATATACACACATACACAATGAAACTCTGAATATATGGAATAAAATCTAATGGTATTGCTGTTGGTGAACAGATTGTGTGAACGCTGAAATTGCCACGCCCCCTCGTGAAAACCATGTGTGTGTATACTGTACTGTATATGTATACACTGTATTATTAGATAATTAGAATTCAGAAGAAACGCTTATGGTCATCCATCCATTTTCCAAACTGCTTATCCTTACTGGGTTGTGGGGGGTCTGGAGCTTATCCTGGAAGCAACGGGCATGGGGCAGGGAACAACCCCGGATGAGGGGCCAGCCCATCACAGGGCACACTCACACCTACGGGCAATTTGGTAACTCCAACCAGCCTCAGCGTGTCTTTGGACTGTGGGGGGGAAACCGGAGTACCCGGAGGAAACCCCATGCCGGCACGGGGAGAACATGCAAACTCCACACACAGGAGAGGCCCAGGCGGAGGCTCAAACCTGGGTCCCAGAGGTGTGAGGCAACAGTGCTAACCACTGCACCACCATGCCGCCCCCGGCTTATGGTCATTTAAACCTAAAATGCAAATGTGTTTACATTTCGCTTGTGATGTGATTTCAACCTTTCTTGATTAACTATAATAATGCACTAAACAGCATTGAAAAAGGTCAACAGGCTTCAAATGCCATATGAAATGTCAGCATTAATCATATAATTGTCTCTCCTGCTACAATGACGTCTCTGTTGTGGTCACCTTCCTGCTCCAACTAATCTAGTGATCAAAATACACAAGAAAAAAAAAACTTATGCTTGTTTAACTTATTACTCATGGAGTAATAAGATTCAAGACTCCAAACGAATCAGAAAACCAACACCTTCAGTGTCATCCCAGAAGGAAATGACATTGCCATCTGTATCCTGAATAGTGTGGATGGGTATAACATGTTATTGTTCACGGCAATAAGGATAGGCGCATTCAGCATTCCGTGAACAAAAGCGTACACCGATCCCAAACCCCCTCCCCCAAAGTGCACGGTTTGTACTCTTGTGAAAATGTTGAACCACCCCTTAAACAGCAGTATAGTTCAATTAACCAGTGCACTCTAATAGGTGGAAGCGAACATATGAACACTGATCAATCAAGGCCTACATACAAGCCTATATATTCTGTTTATATACTATATGAATAGTAGGAGCAGTATATACAGAGCACACTGTAATGTTAACAAGAAGCAAAGATCACTGCATTGCTATCAGGGCACTCAAAGTGAAATAAGGTGGACTGGCAGATGGTGGACTACCTGCAGTGTGATGGATTATGTACACTCTACAGGTAGTCTGAAACGGTAATGTTTGACAGCTGTGGTTTTTCTGTCTCTGGATGAAGTTCTACGTATATTCCTGAAGACATGTAAGTCAGGGGTGTATGTCCTTCCCCTCAGGATGGATGGATGCATAGATAGATGGAAAGAACAAGGAAAGATTATGTTTTCTTTAATGCATTGTTATTGTTCAAAAGTGAAATAGCACATTATTGAGGATTCACTGGGCTTCTAAACATAACACACAACCAATACATATCCTGTCCAGTGATGTGGACTAAAATGTAACATTTTGTTTGCAGAAATCCTGGTTACTGCTTGTCTTTCCGAATAAAAATAATGTTAAAAGGTGCCAAGAGCAATGTGCAATAGAAAGTGAAAAGATTAGAATTGAGAATAACAGTTTTTAATTACTGTTCTCAGAGGTATGGAACCCCATTTTGTATTTTTAATCATTTCATGCTTGATTGAAAGCAATTAAAACTGCTTTAAAGAGTCCTTTTTCACTGCCTTAATTGGAGATAAAACCTTAAAAAGGATAAAATGAGCTACCATTGCCCTACATAATTCATTTTTTCACCAAACATATTCTATCCCAAAATCACTGGAAATTTGCATTTTTTTCTTTTCCTGCCAAAATATATAATCTTTTACTTGAACCCTTCTAAACGCATCAGTTCTTTCTTTACCCTGCTGGGAAGTTTACACCAGACATCCTCAAGCGATGATCTCTTCCTCTCTCTAGAGGATGTAAACACATTCAGCAGTGGAGGTGCTGGAAGGCTTCAGGGTTGCAATTCACAGCCAACAGGGGAATTGCAATGCTCCTGTTTCAATTAGAGTGGAATTGGGACAACTTTCACTGTGAAATTTTCAGCACCTAGAACTTCTTGCATCTCATTACACATTTGTTTTTACATACAACATTTTCTTTCTAGTTTCTAACGGGTCACCAAGAGATGAGCAAAGATTGTTAGGAGGGGGCTTCAGGTAGGGAGGGGCTGTGTGCCATCACAGTCAGAAACCCAAGATAAGGTGATGTAGCAAACGTCTGTTTTACATTCTAGCTAAAGCATTCATTTCAAGTAATAATAAATTGAAAAATGGTCATTATAAAAATGGCCATTATAGTTCTGAAAGAGCTGTTCTAAGTTCTGACTGCATTGACAAGCAGTCTCACTGGAGGCATTTTAATTAGTAACACCTTTGCAATGACAAACAACACCAAACATTTATGTTTAGAGACTACAATTGCAATTAATAGGAAAATGGCAAGGACATAACTGGATGATTCAGTCAAAAAAGTCTGTGTGATTAAAATACATTAAACATTTCTTGTCAATGGGTTTTTGTTATGAAACCAATAAATGGAACCAATAAATTTGCAAACTTGTAACAGAATTGAGGAAGTGTCCCATTACTCTCTAAGACCAGCCTTCAAACAACACCAACAAGATATCAGGGCCAGGGCTGCAAGAACTAACTGGCATATGCCTCTAGTTTGGAAATTGGAATGCGTGTATGTTAAGTTAGCGTCAGATTCTAATTTAACAAGTAGGCTAGCAATTTTACATTCAGCGGCAGGCGTTTCTATTTAAAAAACTTTTTTCCAGATTATGTCATTCTGTGTATGATACTAACAAAAGCGTTGCTGCGAGAACATACAATTTGCATCTGTGCTGTCACTCTGTTAGCAAATATGATTCTTTCAGAGCCTTAAAATCCTGGACTACAAATCGTAATGTGTCAGCCCTCCTCCCCAGGCAGACAGTGTGAATGTTGTACTAACACAGCATCTGTGATTCTTTCTATCGCCAATGATTTAGGTTTGATTCAGGGTAATCAGATTGAAGGTTAAATACCTTGCTTAAACGAAATACAGCTGTGGTTCTCATGGTACTACAGCTGTGGTTCTCATGGTACTACAGCTGTGGTTCTCGTGGGACTTCAGCTAATATCCTTTCTGGCACACGTCCCACGTTTTAACCATTGTACTTGCAGTTGCCCCTTTTTAACGTCATACTATTCCGCTTTACATTTCCAGCCATCAGCAGCTAGCCCTGTACTAAGTGATAGCTCAGCTTCTTCCTCCCAGTAACTCCCAGCTTCCAGCCCGCTCCAGATATACACATCCATGCTTCCCTTGCTTCATTCCTTTGTTGTCATATTGACTGTAAGGACCCAGTGATAGCAGTGTGCGGGAACAGGAACTTGAGCACTCAGCCTCAATTCCCGGCTTGGACTGTTTTTCAAAGGCTACTAAGTGCACCTCTAAGCAACATGCTAATGGTTGTATTCAAGTCAGCTACACATATTTATTGTGTAGGTCAATCACACATTATTTACTATTCAGACATTTGTTACGTAGTTTAACTGAGACTGTAAGGTTAGGTCTCTTAATACTCTCAGTTATTTTGTCCTCCTCATTTCTGTCCTGAGGTTCCTTTTAGCATCGTACAATGTTGATACATTAGGCACTTTTTATGTAAATTGGAGTCTCGAACTTGCCCGTATTATGGGCTTCTGTGTATGACCACATGCCCTCCATGCCTTTGTAGATGAATTCTAGCTTGTGGTGTGTGAATCATGGTATAGGCTTCAGTTTCATTGTGAGGTTTGAATCCTCAATTAGTCAGACTCTAGAGCTCCACTGAACCACAATTATTTGTCTAAAACCACAAAGTCTGAAGCACAGTGTGACAGAGAACTCCATATCGTGTTAAGTAAAACACTGCACCATTAATTACTTGTTTTTTTTTCACAGTATCATATGTACTTGTGTAATTTCCTAATGTATTTTTTTTGTAGTTTTGGAAATACCTGGTATAACTTTGTACAGATAAATTAATCAGTGTTGTGTTCCTTAAGGTATGTGCTATGGGTGGGACTAAAGGATAAAAGGCCCCACAGTTTACTCCTAAGAGCGAGTAGGTGTGACAGAGCATGTGAAGCAGAGGCACGGCCATTATGCCCAGCGTAGGTATATTTTCTGTACTTCAGTCTTGATTTTGTCACCATTTTGTTCATTGTTCACTTGAATTGAGAACAAACACAAGCGCTTGTGTCTGAGCGAGTTTTGTTTGCTAGCTGGGAGGAATAGAGCCCATTCAGTGCCTATGTGTTGCCAAAATGTGTCTGAGTGCCAGGTGTTAAATCACCCAGGAAATTATAAAGAATCCAAGTATAGCATCCAGATACCTGCGTCACCACCACCAGAAAAAAACACGTAGGAGATTGATTCAGGCCAGTAACTCGATATCACTGTTCGCTACAAGAAAATATAGATAAATGTTTATCTCAAGTTTTACAAAAACCAGCTGTATGATGTTTAAGCAAAAAGGTGCACAAAACATTCTTTGTATTTTTGGTATTTGCTGGAATCTCTGCACAACCACCAAAAACTGAAAACTTCACAAAGCTCTGCAAACCATATAATAATTGTCAGGATCAGTTCCAGGCTTGTCCTGTTCTGTCCGTCATTTCCCTAAGATCCCCTGTTTAGCCAGCAGGTGTCGCAGGTCATCCCGTTCTATCCCATGTATTTACTCAGGTTCATTCTCACAGTCCCTATAGATCTCCTGTTTCCAGTTTGGACCACAGTGACTTCAGGGCTGGCTCTTAGTGCCCTCTGTTTTGATTATCCCTGCCGGTGCTATAGTTGAAGATGTTAGATATGTGTCTAGAAATGTTGCCAAAAGTACCAAAAGCATCAATTCTGTTATATTTCAAACAGATTGGGTACTGATTTTCCATGATACCGAGTCTATAGCCTACGCTTCTGGTTCACATTAACCACTGAGATTTGGAGGCTGCCAATGCAGATGCCTAAACCTGAGTGCAGTCTCACACATGGGGTATTGAATGAAATCGATATTTATCTGATTATAATATGGTTTCTCTGGTAGCGTTCCAGTGTTGATAAGTGGTTTTCAACTGGAAAGAGTGTGACTGCGCTTGGAATGTCTACAGTCTGCTCCTTTAAGCTTAACCGTATTAAACTACGTCACACTCTTTTCCAGCCTGGACTTTTTCTTTGTCTAAAAACACTGGAATGTTACATCATCAGAACCACAACCTTAACGTGCATTTCAGAATTTCAGCTCGCAGGTCTCTCCCCTCCACACATTCAGACTAGCACCAAAGTCATTCGGAAGCTTTACACACTGGGCCAATGGCCTACATTACAGCCTCACACTTCCAGGTTTGGGGATTTAATTCTGACCCTGGTGTTTATCTATGGGAGTGTGGTTGTGTGTCTATTGCATTTTCTAGGGGTTTTGTTGCTGTAAAAACATGCAGTTTAGATAGATTTCCCTCCTTAAATTGCCTTTTCAGTCCATGTGTATCCATCCTCACATTCTGGGATAGGCTCCAGGCGTACAATGTCCCTGCACTGAGTTCTTAGTTCTGGGGAAATGAACAAATAAATAACTTGGACATTTCAGTCTCCTATTGCTGACGCTCTGGGCAGTTTCCAAATGAAAATGCAAGGAATAAGGCTATAAATCTATACACACACCTATATATTTGGAGGTTTTGGGTAATAATTCACACAATATTGTAATATTTCTCACCCAGCATGCCACAAAAATATGAAAATGACCTGACATTAGCATTATTAAACAGAAAAATACTCCAGATTTACAACATTTGACACTTTTTGCCAACATTCCTATATATATAATGTACAGGGTAGAGGAGTACACACAATAATGGAAACATCCTGTTATATATTAATGTTGTGTAAACCTATTCTACATTATGAGGACCCAGTAAGTAGTATAGGCTTTATCCTAGATTTAGCCCATTGTGCAATGCTGTCATACAAGTATTGATCATTCTTCAAGTAGAACTTTCAACTCTTTGAGGGATGGAGGCCAAAATCTGCTGAGGTTCAGCCAGGAGATTGGCTGGAAAATGACCAATGGGCCCTTCAACAAGGCCCTAGCTACGAAGAGTGCTTTGGGGTGCCGGATAAATGGCTGACCCAATGCTCTGACCCCAGACATCACTCTCACCTCTTTGTATGTGTCTCTTGAGTGCAAGATCAGATACCTGTACAGTGACAGTAAAGATATTCAATTTACAGCAATGAAGAATACCTGGTCTTTGAAAAATACCTCATATTCCTTGGCTGTTTTAAGGGCTGAGCCAATGATTTTTTCATACAGTCATAGCTTACAGACACTGTGGGTGGAAATCAGCCTTTGGGTTTTTATAACTGTAAACTAATCGAGATGTAGGAGACACTGTGAAATGTGACTCATCAGGCCATATTATTTTTCCATTACTCTGATATCCAGGATATGCTTCTCTGTGGACGGATTTTGGATACAAGCAGCTTTAAGCCATAAATTCCAGCCTTGTGAAGCTCACAATATACAGTTTTTGTTAATCGGTCACAAAGGAGTTCTGGCTATTTTTTGACGGGGGAAGTATTTCATTAGAAAACTTCAACAAAGCAGATTATACACTCACCTTTATTAGGAACACCTGTTCAATTTCTCATTGGTTGATTATATACAGTAATTGCAGTAATCACATGGCAGTTGCTTCAATGCATTTAGGGGTGTGGTCCTGGTTAAGACGGGGCGGTCTGAGTATTTCACAATCTGCTCAGTTACTGGGATTTTCATGCACAACCATTTCTAGGGTTTACAAAGAATGGT
>JABFDZ020000049.1:9330898-9345289 GCA_019775955.2 Pollimyrus isidori
TCCGGCGCGAATGCTGAAACTCTAATGTGAGTGCAGGCCAGAGGGGGAGTGGGGAGGGGGGACAATCGTACTCGGGCTCGGTTCACAACAACCGTGCCTAGTGTGAGTACACCCTAATTCACTGATCCATTTGGGATTTGTTTCTTAAAAGTATTTCAAAACTATAGCTTAATCAGTGAGAGTCCTTCTCTTCTAAGGTCTGGATTAATTGAGATTTGATTTTAATGGATAAAGGTGTGACATTTGCATGGGAGAAAAATTCATGCTGAATGGAAGAGGGGGCAGTGTGCGATTCTCACATCAATAATGAATGTGCCTGAACCTCAGAGAGCTCCACCATGTCTCTCTCAGACATAAATTATAGATGCAGTTTAGTGCTCAGCGGATCGCTTTTAAACTTCCACAGTGCTTAAAATTATCCCAGAATCCATGATTACATTGGATGAATACCCCATTCCAAATTGACTGCATATCCTTTCTTTAGTTTTTTTTTTAATCTTTTCATAATGTAACCACTTTAGAAGAGATTGTGTGTCACAATAAACGTCTGTCCCTTTTACACTCATATTCTCCTGATGGCGTATTCAAACATACTCAGCTCAAGTGTTTAGATATCACATGCATTGTAACCTATACTTGCTTAGATCATTTTGGATAGACACTCATCAACCTTCTGTCAGATTGTCTGCCAATCTCATTCAATGTATTAGCTCCTTAGAGTTCTTTTTTAAATTCTATTCATAACCGAGATGCATTGGTAGATACACCAACAGGGCCACTGCGTTCGTCATCTTTCCACTGCCCATACATAGGCTAAAACCTCTTTTTCTGTAGTAGAGTACAGTGGTACCTCGGTTCTCAAACTTAATCCTTTCCGGACTCACGATCGAATCATAAAAAGTTCGAGTTATAATCAAATTTTCCCATAAGAAACAATGGAAAACCAATTAATTGGTTCCCGGCCCCCCAAAAATACAGCCAAATATGTTTTTTTAAGCATTTAAACACAAAACAAACAGGATAAAACAAGAACAGCATTTTTTTTCTTAATGGCTTCCAAAAAACGATAAAGATCTCATCCCAACATTACCCCTGTCTTGCCTCAATCGTCCACTCCCATGCGCCACGCCCCCTCCTTAACCTCGTGTGGGATCCCCATGTGATCAGCTGTTTCTGGTTGTTGTCATTAGTCCTCCACATTAAGTCCACGTTTCAATTTATTTACACAATCCGGTCATTGGGTGCGTTGGACTTGCTTATAGCTGGTTTAATGTAACGCATTCGATCCTGACGCAATGCATTACAGAGATGCGTTGCGACCTTTCACCCGGTTGCACAAACTAAAAACCACCTCTGTGACGACACACCTATGCCCTTATTGGCTGAAGAGTTTAGTTACACGCATGATGTTTGTATCTCAAGTGGTTCCGATGCATAATCTGCTATCTCTCCTGAATATCGCGTAAAGCATTGAGAACTGGTTTTCATTTAATTTACTTGTTAAACTTTAAATAAATTACATAAACGCTCTAATAGTACACGTAAGTTAGTGGTTTATATATTGTTACTTACGGTAATGTTGCGGTGCTTTATTTGGTTAATTGTCCTGTCTGTGAAGAAGGCATTCAAGTAAGTATTGCACTGCAGTATGACTCATTTCTTGGCACGTACAATTTCTATTAGGTCGGCATTCACGGTTCGACTTATAATATTCAGATCGAGATCTAGGTCAAACTGGTTTGTACGACTTTCAAGAAATTCGAGTTCTAGTGAGTTTGAGAACTGAGGTACCACTGTACTTCCTCTCTGCAGCTGATAGTGTACGGGAAGCAAAGGCCACAACGCATTCAATATGGCCTACGTGGAGTTGGGACAGGACAACTCCCAACCCGTAGTCAGAGGCACTTGTTTTCATGAAAGTAAGTAATTTAGGGTCATAGAAAGCAAGTGCAGGGCTTTTCAGAAGCAGTGTTTTAAGTTTAATGAAGCTTTTATCTGTGGCATCATTCCATTGTAATTCAGCCTGTGGACCTGCTCTGATTAACTGTCATAGGGGGTCCACAAGTGTAGCACAGTTTGGTAGAAACTTGCTAGACAGGGAAGGTAAACCCAGGAAGAAGCATAAACATGCTGGCATGTTATTAGGCACAGGAGCTTCAACTATAGCAGTCAGATGATCTGGAGTTGGGCGCAGGCCTTCCTTAGAAATGACATGCCCCAGAAATGTAATGTATGTTTGATTAAAAGAACTTTTGCTAGAATGTATTTGAAGGCCGGCATCCGTAAGACACTTGAGGACCACTTGCAGGTGCTTGCCATGTGCGGGCTTTGAGTCTCCATATACTATTATGTCACCTAAGTAGTTCTGTACTCCAGGCAGATCTTTCAGTTTTGTCTGCATCGTTTTATGGAAAGCAGATGGTGCTGATGCCAGGCCAAATGTAACTTTGATTAATTGGAATATACCATCATGGGATATGAAAACAGCTAGCTTGTGGCTCTCTGGATGCAAAGGTAGTGGTGGTATGCAGGACTCAGTTCAATTTGATTGTAATGTGTAGCCCCCGCTAATCCTGCAAACAAGAGGAAGAGGGTGACAGTCCATGATTACACTCTTATTGGGTTCACAAAGATTCACGCACAACCGCAGCCCTCCTTTGCATTTCTGCACCACCACTAGGGGACTCACTCATTCAGATGCATCCACACTTTCAATGATGCCTGCTTGGAGTAAACAGTTAAGCTTCGCAAAGGCCATCTTACATATGCTCAGTGGTAAGCGTCTCGACTTTTGACACACTGGTTGTACTGTGCTGTTTACTTGGACCTTGTGAATGAACCCATAACACAACCAAGCTGATAGAGTAGAGCAGGATCAACATTGTACATGGAGGGCTTTTGTCTGACTGGAGGTGGTGTATTTGCACCATTTTCTTCCTTGACACATTTCACTTTCCCATCAATTAAGCTGACATTCAGTGCTTTAATTAATTCCATTCCAAACAAAGGTGATCCTGCTTTGACCATGTAAGAAGAGGCTGGAACTTTATCTCCCTGATCTGCTATGGCAACCACTGCTGGCAACCAGCTGATAACAGATATCTCACTTCTACCATAAGTAACTAATTTAACTTCTGGTTCCTTGAGTGCACAGTCAGCAAAATATCGTTTGTATGTTGACTCTGGTAAAATAGATACAGAAGCTCCAGTATCTACAAGATGCTCCAAAACATGAAAATTTCCCCGTGGCGCTTCAATGTTAACAATGCAAGTAATCTTATCATGCACTTCTGCCAAAAATTCAGTGTCATCTACACAGACCACAGTTAGTTCTGGGACAACAACTTCTCTCACTTCACTTACAGCTGATTTGCATACCTTAGCGAAGTGCCCTAATTTCCCACAGCTATTGCATTTGACCGAAGCAGCTGGACAGTTTTTATCATTAGCTAAATGCCTGGTGGATCCACATCTGAAGCATCTACGTTGAGTAACGTTCACCGATTTGCTTTGGTGCTGGTCCAATGCCGGTGATTTAGCTGGGTGCGCTACTCTTCTCCCTCAAAAACGTGTGTTCTGCGTTCCAATAGCATGAACCTGTGCAGTTGGGACGGTCCTGGCTGACGAAAGCAGCGTGGTATTTTTAACCACTGCCTTGACCTGCTCTGCGATCCTCTGAGCCTTGTCCAGTGTGAGATCAACCTCCAGTAATAAGTTATCCTTCACCGCAGTGAGAAGATTTTGATATTAACTGATCTCGTATCATCTCAATTTCCATTTGTCCAAAATCGCAGGATGTAGCCAAAGCTCTTGGACACAGTTTCATCAGCTCACTGCACACGTTGCTGGAATGTGTGCCTGCATGCAACTACGTTAATCAGAAAAAAGTTCTTCTTGAGAGTGGTCATAGCTTATCCATATGTTGTACCTCGTTGTGCCAGAGTATAAAACACACGCTGTCCTTCTGAACCCAGGTAATGGAGCAAAACCGCAAATCTTCTAGCATCTGGCTATGCTTCTCCCGTGGCATTTATTGCTAGCATGTAGTTATCGAAAATCTGTACTGTAAGAAACGGTATCGGCGAGAAAGAAAAGGTGGTGGGCTCGGTACCTAAGCACTCATCCTCGTTGCCAATTTGTTATATTTGTCAGAAAATGAATAATAAATTGAAGGATCCAGACGAACGGTTAACTTTATTTTTTCTTACTTTTTGTAGCACCACCTTTCTTACTCCTGCGCCCCCTGTTGTTCTGGATATCACAGTCCACGGTATTAGTGTCTATCTCAAATGCATCCTACATGAGTCTTAAACACAACAATTGGGAGCCAGTGCAGGCTCTGCAGAACAGGTGTGATGTGTTGATAGGAACGGGTGTGAGTAAGGAGGCGGACAGCAGAGTTCTGAACTATCTGAAGTTTACCATACATACCAGCAAGTAGTGAGTAACAGTAGTCAAGACGGCTAGAGATGAAGGCATGAATGAGGGACTGGGCAGCAGAATTTGAAAGGTATGGCCTGATACGGGCAATGTTACGGAGGTGAAAGTAAGCTGTTTTTAGTATGTCACGTACAGTAAGTGTGCGTCACATGACAGGGTTGAGTCAAAGGTGACACCAAGATTTCGGAGATGGAGAGATGGTAGTGTGATCCAATTTGAAGGTTATCTGGCTAGATTTGTGAAGATAACTTTCTGAGGGACAGCAAGCATGGATTTAGGAGAGGTAGATTTAACTAATCTACTTGAGTTCTTTGAGAAAGCTACAAGAGAAATTGAGCACAGAAAGGCCTACTATGTGATCGACTTAGATTTTCAGAAGGGCTTTGATATTTTCCCCAAAAAACAGCTCCCGCTTAACCTTGAAGTGGGATGTGATTGTGCATGGAGAAGTGAGGGTGGAGGGGTACATGCTGTGTAGGGACTGTTTTACCACAGGAGAAATGGGGGTGTGAGGGGCACATGCTGCGTAGGGACTGTTTTACCACAGGAGAAATAACTTCCTTGGTTTGTCTCTCTAATGGGCGGATGATCAGCAGCAGCAGACGTCCATAGGCACCGTAAGCAGGACGCAAGAAAGCCCTTAAAGGGATTTTAGGAACTGCAGCAGCTTGGATTGAAAACTGGCTAACAAACACAAAGCAAGGGGTAGTCATTATAAGCACAATGTCACAGTGGGCCTGCGTTCATAGTGGGGTACTGCAGGTTCAATTTTGGGACCACTGTTATTACTAGGTTTCATTAATGGTAATGACACCAACATAAATACTGGTTAAATTTGCAGGCCACACCAAGGAGGGTGGTGTGGTGCAGAGGCTATAGTGGGTTCTTGAATTAATTAGTGACTGGGCTGATAGCTGGCAGATGAAATTTAATGTAGACAAATGCAATATAATCCATGCAGAGAGCAGATGTGGGGAAGCAATTAAAAAGGCCAATAGGATGTTGGGTTATATCTTTAGTGTGTGGAGTTTAAGTCAAGGGAGTTGATGCAATGATTAGACAATGTCTTGGTAAGACCCCCCACAGAGTATTGTGTGCAGGTTTGGTAATCTTACCTTAAAAGGACATTGCTGCCTGAGAAAGGGTTCAATGCATGGCTACAAGAATGATTCCTGGTCGTAAAGGAATGTCTTATGGAGAGAGGTTAGCTGAGCTGAATCTTCTCAGCCTCAAGCAAAGGCGACCAAGGGGGCACATGATCCACTGTAAAAAAAAATCTCCCAAAAAAAAAATTGTTAAAAACTGTAAAATTACAGTAAATTGTTCTATTTCAAATGAAGTGCAAAAACATTAAATTTACAAAAAAAAATCTGTTGTTCAGTACATAAAAAGACAATTTCAAGGGCAGTGCCAAAAGTTCAACAGTTACATATTGCTATTTTACAGATACAGATACAGTTTAGTGTGGTATAGACCTATAGTTTTTAAACTGGTGATCAAGTGTGGGAGAGGTTGGGAAGGTTCCACTGCAAATGCCTCCTGTAACATTATTCAAAGTTTAAACGTTTAAAGTTTTCTTCTTACTTACTTGCCAATTGGACCACCAAAATGCAACATAAATCCTGGACAATGTTGCAGAGGTGTAGCTTGCACAATTTTTTTTTAATGTTGTGAGCCCTCCTGACCAAACATACAGTCGTGAATGGTGACAGTACATTGTGTCACGTACCGCGTCATCCGTCCCGTTCCAGCCCGGTGTGTCACCACGCCCACCTCGTTCCCTCTTGTGTTATCCTGATCGTGATCACCTGTAGGCGGAAAACGCCCGCCAGTCCCGTGTTTTGTATAGTGTATATAGTCTGTGTCTGCCTATGTCTCGGTGTGGCGGCATTAACGTTTCAATGTCCATAGTGTGTGTATGTAGCAATAAAACCCGCTTTCCCGTGTCCCTGCCTGGATTCCCTTCCCGTCTGTTCGCTCTGCACCGCACCGGAATATAACACATTGTACCCCATAGAGTCATCCTCTTCTAAATTGGCAGTAGTCCACTAAATCCTGAAAGGTTAACTAGGATTCAAAGGTTTTAAAAAAAGAAAAAACAAGAACAATCACAGTAAAAAGTGTTTCTACTTTGAGGTGCAGAGATGGGTCTCACTCGGTGGTTGAGTTCTCTGTGACTGAGAATTTTTTAACTCAGCTGGGTGGTTGAAACAAAATCTTGGTCTGGATTTGTGGACCTGAAATCTCCACCTCTGGTCTCACCTGATACATATGATAAAAAATCATCTGGTGCTTAACAGGTTCTAAAATATATCTAACCACAAGTGTACAAAAACATAGATTCCACCGATCGTTATTTATTTTTTAAAAAAAAAGCAAAGTCAAAATGGATACGACATGTGAAAAAGGCCACCCTTGCTGCTTCTATCCATCCATACATTTTCTCCCACTTATCCGGGGTAGGGTCGCAGGGGCAGCAGTCTCAGTACGAAAACCCAGACTTCCTTCTCCCTGGCCACTTTATCCAGCTCCTCTGGGGGAATCCCGAGGCGTTCCCAGGCCAGCTGGGAGACACTGTCTTTCCAGCGTGTCCTGGGTCTTCCCCAGGGTCTCTTATGAGTGGGACATGCCCATAACACCTCACCAGGGAGGCGCGCAGGAGGCATCCTTATCAGATGCCCGAGCCACCTCATCTGGCTCCTCTCGATGCGAAGGAGCAGCAGCTCTACCCACCCGAATGACCGAGCTCCTCAGCCTATTTTTAAGGGAGAGCCCAGCCACCCTATGGAGGAAACTAATTTCAGCCGCTTGTATTCGCGATCTCGTTCTTTCGGTCACTACCTACAGCTCATGACCATAGGTGAGGGTAGGAACGTATATCGACTGGTAAATTGAGACCTTTGCCTTTTAGCTCAGCTCCTTCTTCACCATGACAGACCGATGCAGCGGCAGTATAACTGCGGACACCACACCAGTCCGCCTGTCAATCTCCCGCTCCATCATCCCCCCACTCGTGAAGAAGACCCCGAGGTACTTAAACTCCTTCACCTGGTGGAGGACCCCATCCCTGAGCCAGAGAGAGCATTCTACCCTTTTCCGGCTCTGGACCATGGTCTCGGATTTGGAGGTGTTGATTCTTATCCCAGCCGCTTCACACTCGGCTGCGAACTGTTCCAGCAAGAGCTGAAGGTCAAGGTCCGATGAAGCCAACAGAACCACATCACCTGCAAACAGCAGAGACCTAATCCTGTGGTCACCAAACTGGACACCTTCAATGCTCTAGCTGCGCCTAGAAATTCTGTCCATAAAAACTATGAAAAGAATTGGTGACAAAGGGCAGCTCTGCCGGAGTCCGACCCTCACCGGAAACAAATCCGACCAGACTCTGGCACCGGTCATACCAGGACCGAACAGCCCTTAAAATGAAGCCCAGCACCCCATATTCCCAGAGCACCCCCCACAGGACTCCCCAGGGGACACGGTCAAGTGCTTTCTCCAAGTCCACAAAACACATGTAGACTGGTTGGGCAAACTCCCATGAACCCTGCGGAGAGTATAGAGTTGGTCTACTGTTCCATGGCCAGGGCGAAAACTACACTGCTCCTCCTATCTGAGGTTTGACAATCCAGAGGACCCTCCTCTCCAGAACCCCCGAATAGACCTTACCAGGGAGGCTGAGAAGTGTGATACCCCTATAGTTGGAGCACACCCCTCCTCTGCCCCAGCAATAGGCGAGTCCTCCCCCAAGTTCCCAGACTCTGCTTCCTCATTGGAAGGCATGTTGGTGGGATTGAGGAGGTCCTCGAACTATTCCTTCCACTGACCCAAAATGTCCCGAGTTGAGGTCAGCAGCACCCCATCCCCACCATAAACGGTGTTGATGTTGCACCACTTTCCCACACGGAGCCGCCAGATGGTGGACCAGAATCGCCTCGAAGCCATCTGGATGTCGTTTTCCATGGCCTCACCAAACTCCTCCCATACCCGGGTTTTTGCCTCCGCAACCACCGAAGCCGCACGCTGCTTGGCCTGCCAGTGCCTGTCAGCTGCCCACAGGCTAAAAAAGCCCCATAGGACTCCTTCTTCAATTTGACGGCATGTTGGTGGTGTGCACTAGCGGGTTCGGGGATTGCCGCCGCGACAGGCACCAACCACCTTACGGCCCTCTACACCTCTCTTCACCTGAATGTCCAAGACAAATCCGATGACATGACTACAAAGTCAATCATCGAACTGCGGCCTAGGGTGTCCTGGTGCCAACTGCACATATGGTCACCCTTATGCTTCAACATGGTGTTCATTATGGACAAGCCGTGACGAGCACAGAAGTCCAACAATAAAACACCGCTTAGGTTCAGATTGGGGGGGGGCGTTCCCCAGTAGAACAAGAGAGTCCCCCCTCCAGGGACTCCAAAAAGGGTGGGTATTCTGAACTGCTGTTTGGCACATAAGCACAAACAACAGTCAGGACCTGTCTCCCCACCCAAAGGCGAAGGGAGGCTACCCTTTCTTCCACTGCGGTAAACCCTAATATACAGGTGTCCAGCCAGGGGGTAATGAGTATGCCCAACCCTGCTCGGCACCTCTCCCTATGAGCAACTCACAGGGAGAGACCAACCTCCTTTGAGGAGACTGGTTCCATAGCCAAAGCCATGCGTCAAGGTGAGCCTGACTATGTCTAGCTGGAACTTCACAGGGTCCCTGCCTTCGGCCACTGCCCAGCTCACATGGCACCTGACCCCTATGGCCCCTCCCATATGTACTGTAGTGAGCCCATTGGAGGGGGGACCCACGTGCCTTCTTCAGGCTGTGCCCGACCAGGATTACACAGGAAAGGCAGCAAGAGGGGAAGACAGGACACTCAAGATTTTCAGCCCTGACGCTCCGAGAGCAAACGAGTTGAAGGGGCAGAGCCCCTACACCAAGGAGGCTGGCAGATCAGTAGCAGCGCGTGGTCGATGTCCAGAAGGAGAAATCATCACCAGTAAGGTCAGGCGATGATGAAACACAACACAGGACTACACAGGTAAGGGTGGACGAGGGAAGCTGGACTCGGTGAGACAAGCAGGTCAGGTATGGGATCTGGGCTGTGGAAGGAAGGTAAAGAGGTAAGGAACTAACAAGGGGTAGACAGGCAGGGTACAGGTGATCCGGTAAACGAGAGACAGGAGAGTTGCTTAGTATGGCTTGGAATCATCAGTGCAATACTTCGCAGGGTGGTTTGGGCGTGTTTTCCTTTTAAAAGGAGGTTAATTGTCTCCTGACTGGCTACACCTGTCTGGCACTGCCCCCATTTACGTGACAGATGACACCTACAGCCCTGTTTTTACAGGTCTTTGTGCATCGTCTGTAGCCAAAAATAATAATAAAAAGGAAAAGAATTGGTTCAATACTGATTGAGCTGTTGTGATGGACGCCCCTTTGGACGTACTGGAGCAATTTCCACAGTCCCAGCTTAACAGCACATGGAGATGACCAGTCATTGTAAATATATATGAAGATTAAGGACATAGGAGTCTGTGTTTGATCTGTATACAGTTGTGAACATGCAAAGGGGATTCAGTCAGAAGCATCACCCCACCTTGAGAGCGCAAATATACGTCTATCAGTATAAACATTCAACATGACATTAAAATAGCTAAACAAATATACAGCAGTCACTGCTTCAGTTCTCCATACTGAGAATACTTAAGATCTCCATTGTGTTTAGTACAATCTTATATAATAAAAACAATAATAAATTGATTTAAAAAAATGATAACATCCTGTGATTGTATAAGTGAGATACGCACCTGAATACAATTGTGAACATGCAAAGGGGAAGAAGTCAGAGCTGCCACGTCTTCTCTGCTAAGTGAGGTAACAGAATCATGTGACTACTTTCGTGCATTTACAAAATGTGACCATTTTAGTGAAATTTGTGCATTTATCTAATAATACACAACGTATATCAATAGATAACTGAAAACGTTAAACGTTAAAAATGTTTCATTAAAAGGCACTGAAGTTCTTACCATGGAAATGCTGTTGGTCCAGTTTGTGCAGCGCATGTTACTCGCCGTCAAATGCTTAAGAGAAGCGATTGTTCAAAATGAAGATCAGTGGCGCGATTTGAAAAGTGCGCCAAAGCTATGGACTGTGCACTGAGCTAGAAGCGGTTGGGCTGCTGTGCGCATGAGCACAGACGGTTGGCTTAGATTTCGAAGCACTGACCCAGAGCTATGACATCCTGAATAGTCTGATAGTGTTTTAAGCAATAATCAGTGCAAGTTCACACTTCATGTTAACTACTTAAAAGTTTAGTTCATCCAGAAAAAAATAAACTTACGTTCATACTTCACCATTTTAAGTGAGAACTAACTCACTTTTTTGCTGGTTTCATTCATTACAACTAAGGCAGTAATACTGTATTACTAAGACTTTATCTGGACCTACTGTAAACAGTGATTCACAATGCCACAAAAATCCTAACCAGTTGTTTAATAAATGTGTTAAGCTCCCAGTTCATAGAAAAATTCATTTCTTAACACAGTCTATGTGCATATCCTTGATGGCTAGACATGTTTTCCCTCCACGTAATAACATCACAATGAAGAATGAAAATATAACAGTGACAGTTTTTCCCTTGCACTGCAAAACAATAAAGTAAACATGAAAAAAGTTGGCGTTTTATGCCAATATTATGTAATACGTTTCTTTAGTGCATATAAAGAATACCAACCTACACATTTTACATGGACACGCCCACAATGCAAAACATATGACAAGAAAAAAGTGATGATTTGGTTTCATTTTTTGAGATTGGGGGGAGGGATGGATGCTGAGTATATCAGTCCTCTATATTAACTAATTCATGCTTTTAGAAGACATGGAGCTGATAGTCTACATTAACGTGAGGGGTTGTTGCTGCCTTACCTGGGCAATTTCATTCTGGATAATTCTGGACATTTGACTTAGAAGTTAAATATCAAAGTCATGTAAAACTAATAGGATTTACCTCAAAATCTCAAAAATTTTAGCATGGTCATAAATCTTTAAATTATGAATTACTTTTTAAATTACAGTTAAATGTTGTAATTTTCCATAAATTTGTACGTAATTTGAGAAAGTGGGAAACATACAGTATAAATTAAACAGTATTTTTCCTTTAAAAAATGTGGGAAATACGTGTAATTTTTCATTGCTGGTGTCATGTCAAAATAAAGATTGGTTTATTTATTCAGGGATAATTTGTGTAATTTTACAGAGCTTTGTAGACACCCTTTAAAAAAGAGAAACTACTGTAAAAATAACAGTTACATTCTGTAAAATTACATTTTTTACAGTGCAGGTTTATAAGATTGTAACAGGTCTGGATGCTGTTCAACCAAATAGTTACTTCAATATTAGTTGAAATGCAAGAACTCCTGGCCATAAGTGGAAATTGGCTGGAGAACATTTTAAACTGAATTTGAGAAAACACTTCTTTACACATTGTGTAGTTAGAGTATGTAGCACAAGCTAAAACCCTGGGTTCCTTTAAATCAGAGCTTGAGACGATTTTAACAACTTTAAGCTGTTACACTGATTTCTCCCTAAACGCGCTCGCACTTACCATAAATTTGCCTGATTTACCTCGTAATACTCTTCATACATGTGTAGTACTTCAGCAAACAGCTGTAACACCATTGCCCAGATACAGGTTCAATCTCACACATCCTGGGTGTAGCTTTTCACGGACCTACATCTGGCAGCTTGTTACCTGCTGCAGGTTTTTTCTTCAGGAACTGTTTTGTTTTTCCAACTTTTTGCTATGAATGTTTTGTCTGCTTGTATTAAATAAAATATTAGAATAGGCTGACTTTGTTCAGTGCTTTTCCAAACATCACAGACTTTGCAAAAGCTCAATTTCTTTCTCTTTGTCCTTCACTCCCAAGCCTCGCCTTGTCTGTTACTCTGCTTTTCTTTGGTGTAATGGCCAGGGCGATGTTCAGCAATTAATTGGGCGGTGTAGGTGATTGATAAATACACAGGTCAGCTGTCGGAGGTGCTGCGTTTGTGCTGTACCCTGTTCCTTTGTCGGGCTAACAAACAGCGTAATGAAAGGGTCTGTCGGAGCCCCCGCAGGCTCCTCAATCTCGCGATTGTCAGCGGGTGATAAGTCCAACTCCACCTTCTGCCAGTATGCGCCCACATACAGCCCACCCTGCAAACCAGCTGTAATGCAACAAAATGGCAGGAGGTTCAACCAGCCCTTTGTAGCATTCACCCTGTAATTGGTAAAGTTTGGGAAACTTGCACAGATGCCATCACGTCTGATCCAGCTTAAACGCGACAAAGGAACAAGTGAAGGCAACTGGGACCTGATAGCTGAATACACAGAATGCTCCTTCTCTTTTGAATTAAAGTCAAACTGACCAGTGCCTAAGTTTACATTGTGATTTATTGGACAAACAGTCTATTATTTTATATTTACTTATTTGGGTTAGGTAAGATTTTGGACTTGTGTTGTTGAGATTATTTTGCTACTACCAAATTTGATTAGTCCTTGCTGAAGGCTCAACAGGGCTTTCTTAAACCTTGGGTTAGACCCTGGTGTGTGTGCGTAGGGACCGTTTTACCACAGGAGAAATGGTGGTGTGAGGGGCAAATGGTGCGTAGGGACTGTTTGATCACAGGAGAAATGGTGGTGAGAGGGGCTCATGGTGCATAGGGACTGTTTTACTGCATTAAAAATAGGGGTGTGAGGGGCTCATGGTGGGTAGGGCCTGTTTTACTGCAGGAGAAATGGCTTCCTTGGTTTGTGTCTAATGGGCAGATGACCAGCAGATATACATAGGCACCACAAGGAGGATGCAAGAAAGTCTCAGAGAAACGCGCATCCCATTTGTGACTTTATGTGCATGTTTGGCACTTTCCTATCATTTATATTCATTCTACAATTTTTAAATACCTTTTGAAAGATAATAAACAATCAACAATAATTGATTAGTTAAATCCTTTCTCTGGTTTAGTGTACATATTCAAGCATGTGTTTCTGAAGCTTTGGAGCTTGCTGACCTAAACACAGTATAAATGACAACTAGACAGGCACATTAGATTCACCGCATCTACTACAACACAGCGCTGCGGAGCAGGCAAAGTGATGGAGTAAAAATCCAGCTTCCACGATGGACCACTTTGTTGTTACACTGCTAGCTGAAATCAAAGCAGAGCAGCTACTTAAAACACATGGAGAGACATGGTGTGCAGACAGGATAGCTATTTACACAGCAGTGACTCAAAAATTGGAGAATGACCTGTAATTAGAAATGAAAGAAAAAATGAATGAAAACACACGATAAACATATTAATTTACTGAATGGGACCAAGAGGAAATGTGCAAAGATGGGGAAAATGCAAACTCAGTGAAGGGAGAGGCATTTAATGAACAGCAGTGCTCACCACTATGGCACGACCTGCTATTGGACTGCCACAGTACCCTTGCTGCATAGTACCCAGGTCGCCATAGTGTCAAGGCTGTCACGGTGCCAAGGCTGTCACAGTACTCAGGCTGCATAGTGCCCAGGCTTCCATAGTACCCAGGCTGTCATAGTGCCAAGGGTGCATAGTGCCCAGGCTTCTACAGTACCCAAACTACATAGTTCCCAGCCTGCCACAATACCCAGGCTGCCGTAGTGCCCAGGCTGCCACAGTACCCAGGCTGCACAGTATCCCAGTTGCCATAGAACCCAGCCTGCCACAATACCCAGGCTGCACAGTATCACAGTTGCAATAGAACCCAGCCTGCCACAGTACCCAGGCTGCACAGTATCACAGTTGCAATAGAACCCAGCCTGCCACAATACCCAGGCTGCACAGTATCACAGTTGCAATAGAACCCAGCCTGCCACGATACCCAGGCTGCACAGTATCACAGTTGCAATAGAACCCAGCCTGCCACAATACCCAGGCTGCACAGTATCACAGTTG
>JABFDZ020000049.1:9413139-9425724 GCA_019775955.2 Pollimyrus isidori
GGTGTGCTGTGTGTCAGAATTGAAGCTACGGCGCTTCTTCTGACGAGTGTTGTGGGTTAAAGCTTCGGCGCTTTCCCTAACACTATGAAACATAGTACCGTGCATTAAAATTCATGGTTCGAAGGTTTACAGTAATCATGCAAAATTCATTTCATCCTCACCGGCTGAACCACCATTTTGCCAGGCTTAAATGTTTCATTTGCACACAACTGTTGAATTATTAAACAACTGTTTTATGTGGCTTTATTTATGCTTTGAAATCTTGACTTCACATAAAAACCAATACATTATATATTAATATCAGGGAAATAACACTGGTGTAAAACATTTACGGCACAGTTTAATTCAAGGGCTTCGCTTAATGTCTTTTTAGAGGATCAAAATAGTGTGAAAAAAGTCTGCAGTTTTGATCATTTAATCATTATTCCAAGGAGAGCATTGGGAAGCCAGACTGCTGTGCAGGATACAGATGACACATTTTATTTATCTAGATGGAATGATGCCAGTATGAAAAACATATGGCTGTGAACACATGGCTGTAATTGTACCAATTTTGATTTGATTTTGATGTATGATATACAGTGGTACCTTGGTTCTCGAACTCACATTTCTTGAAAGTCGAACAAACCAGTTTGACCTAGAACTCGATCTGAATATCAGAAGTCGAACTGTGAACACTGACCTAATATATATTGCACCATGAAATGAGTCATACTACAATGTAATTCTTACATGAATGCCTTCTTCACAGACTGGACGATTAACTAAATAAAGCAGCGCAGCATTACAGAAACTAACCATAAACCACTAACTTATGTGTTCTATTACAGCATCCATGTCATTTATTTAAACTTTATTTAAGCAGGTAAATTAGCTGAAAACCAGTTCTCACTGGCACGCATTATGTGACATTCGGGAGAAATAGATTACGCATTGGAACTGCCTGGGATACAAACATCATGCATGTAACTAAACTCTTCAGGCAATAAGGGCAAAGGTGTGTAGTCACTGAGGCGGTTCCAGTTTGTGCAGCCAGGTGTGAGGTCGCAATGCTTCTAGCCTAGGGCTGCCCCCAAATAGTCGACTAAACGTTAGTCGATATGAAGAGGGCTTGGTCGAATACATTTTCATTAGTCGGTTAGTCACCAAAAAAATCACATGAAATTACAAAATCAGGGGCTGCACAGTCAGTGTATGACATCAAAGCAATGAGAGATCAATGCGATCTCGTGCCTCGCGGTATACCAAAGCGCACTTGTGGGAGAGGTATCTGGCTGATGGTAATAATTATGTAAGAAAAAAGTCCAAAGTGTGGGATCATTTTGAAAAATCGAAGGACGACCCTAAAAAGGCTGTTCACAAATATGTCGAATATGTCTTATCATTTAAAACATGTAAGTAGTAATGTTAACCACCTCACATGGCCCCTTGTTTTAACAATAAGGACATAAACACATTTGCGCTGTTAAGTTAAATCATATTCATGGTTTTTGACATGCATTTGTCTCTAGGCTCATCCACAATATAGCAGCGATGATGCGTCGTGTGCTTTGACTTCACAGTCAACAATGATGCAGCAGAGATTAGTTTTGAGACCCCCTCTAAGTGAGAAAAGAAAGCGAGAAATCACAGATCAAATCGTCAATTTCATTGCGCTTGATATGATTGATAAGTCTGATTGCTGTTTTTATGTTATAATTAGCCTATAACATTCCAGCCACTGATTTTTGTGTTCGTAAGCACTGAATACTTTAAACATTTTACTATTCTGTTTTAAGCACTTAATTTTTATTTTGCTAATGCGCTAATATCATGCTTTAGCATTTTCTGTCATGGGAAGTGTTAAACTTCAACTTGGACTGTACCTTTCCTTGTATATAGTTATTATATTAATATCATAAAGGAACGATTATTCGATTAATCGCTAAAATGCAGGAGTGTTAGTCGACTAGGAATATCGTTAGTCGGGGGCAGCCCTAATCTAGCCGTAATGCATTGCGTTTGAATCAGAATGCATTGCTTTAAGCCAGCGCCGTAAGCAAGTCGAACGCACCCAATGATCGGACTGAAAAAACAAACTGAAACGCGGAATTAATACAGAGGACTAATGACAACAGCCAGAAACAGCTGATCACATGGGGATCCCACACAAGTTTTTTTAAAAAAAATTCAAAAACATATATAATTTTTAAGGGCCGGGAACCAATTAATTGGTTTTCCATTATTTCTTATGGGACAAATTTGATCAGAACTCGATCTTTTTCAGATTCGATCTGGAGTCCGGGACGGATTAAGTTCAAGAACTGAGCTACCACTCATATGTGTATGTATGCTTTTATGTAAGGTGCATGAGTTTGATGTATGCTTAATTCATTAAAATGAGCGTTCAGTCCTAACAAAGTCAAGCCTCCACCTCTGGGAAAAGGTAGCAGAGTTTACAGCCAAAACATTTTTGCTTTTATTGGGATTTATTTTGCCACGGGATTGAAGCTCATCAGGAGCGTCAGTGTATCTTAATGTGCGCACAGTGAAAAGAGCAACTTTTCCTGCTATGCAGTGATATTTTGAGACTTAGCCGATGCTGTGTATGGACAAAGATCCCAGTTTCAGTCTAACCACAACACATGATGCTGGTTGACAGCCGTTGTCTAACACATCAGCACATTCACCGATTGCTGGATACACTGACGAAACACTGAGCCCACAACAGTTGGGCTTCAAGAGTTGCTTCAGATTGCAATTTAACTTGCAGGAAAACAAATTTTACACACCACACTGTTTCCTGTTGTTTATTACATTTCAGTTTCTCTTGTTGCATATGTTGATCCTTTATACAAATTTTTGTTCTTTCAAAGGAAAAACATATTCTGAAACATAAAAATGATAGAAATGTGCATATTAAAAGTGCATTCTCTTCAAATTGTGACCTATACAAATAAATTAACAAAGCTTTGAGTCTCATGCACTTGCCCATGAGTCACATTTAAGTTTTCATTATTAAATATATTCCATTTCCATATTGCACAACCTTCCACATACTTGCACTAGAGAACATTTTCAGTGTAGAGCAAAACCTAAAATTCAAATTCAAAAAAGCGAACACACAGCGACATGCCTAAGAAGCCTCTGATTCCAGTGTACCGACTTACAGCAAAGGAATCTCATTTCATATTGAAGTACTGTGCTATTGCCATTTCAATAACATCCCCCACCATAAAATCTATTCCATAATTGTTTTTTATCATCACAATTATCATTCATATCTTAATTAGTAAGCATGTAACGAGGGCCAAAAATGTTTTAAGTTATTTATCACCCGGAAAGATTTGGAAGCTTGTCAATGCAGCATACAAACTGTTAATGACTGTGGTAAAACAACATACATGACAAAATTGGATCAATTCAACATTTCAGGGTTGCTTTTTCCCTCAAATGAAATTGGTGCGTTGATGGTTATTTGGTGATATTTTGTGGAAGCCTGATATACAGAGATGTCTGAAACCAAAAAATGAATCCAGCTTTTTGAAAAATTCATTAAGGAAAAAAAATTTAAGAATCAAACATCAGCAGATGTTTATATCAAGTGTTATTCAAGGGAAAACAGAAATGCCATTTTCATAGTGTAAAGAGCGATGAGATCATCAGGGCAAAGGCAGAGGCAGGTAGAGGACTATCCATGCATTCCGTCACTCAGAACGTGGAAAAACCAGGCAGCCAGCATCACCAGCAGTCGCTTGCATAGATACCTTCATGCATAGACATGCAACGCCACCTTTGTACATTCATCAGCAGTGTCCACTAGAGGGCCCCTCTGCCTTCAGTGCAACAAACCAGAACCAGGCATTCCTCTTATGTATATGGTACAACCCTGTTTAATTCAGGGAGCACTGTGGTATTTAACTCGAACCCTGTACAATACCGTATACGCAGCATTATTGGGGTTAATGTATCACCATTAAACCGAGGAAAAATATTACAGGATAACGTGAAAATTATTTCAGGTAACAGCAATATAGCTACATGCAACATGTAAAACAGTATTTTAAGAGTGGGTTCTTGATCATCAGAGAAACACACTCACCCTGACTGAATTCAGATAGCAGCCACCATCAAAGAGGTGGACATTACAGAAACCCTATGGCCAATGTGCCACATAGCTGGATGTCACAGTCAACTGGAAAAAAATAAATGGCATCATGGCGTGGATAAGGTTGATGATCAAACTTTGGAACACCATGAACACCAAGTACCTGGTTCATGTGTGTTGTATGTATGACCATATGCGCATGGTCAACCAGACAATAAAAATTAAATGAAGCAGAAACACCGTGCAATAGAGACACCTGAGCACGAGGATCAGATGCATAAAGATGGAGAAGGGTGTAGAGAACTGGGCATGAGGACCAGACGCACAGAGATGGAAAAGGGTGTAGAGTGTCAGGCATGAGGACCAGATGCACAGCAATGTGTGCAGTTTCAAAAACGTGCTCAGCACCTGAAATCATTATTGGCCTTTATGCCAGCAGCATGCATCATCTGTTTATATAAACAGAGATTATGTCAGCAGGAGTAAACAGCAGGTTAACTTGTTTAAAGCCAAACGTAAAGAGTGACAGACGCAGTAACATTTCAATCTTTACTCCAGCACTCATCTCACTGGGATGACATCATGCCCCAGAAGGGGAAAAAGCAATGCTGCTAAAACGCATCCGGCTAACAGAACATTCAAGATGGACCTATATCAGACTCTTATCGGACACATTTGGATTGATGCAGCTAAATGATGCATGTCATCTGCAGGCGGCTTTCTTATGATCGCAAAGGCAACAAACCATGTGACAAAGTCAAAGACTCAGTGTGGCCATGGGGGTTAGTGTCCCAATCCTAGCAACATCTACCAATACACACAAACCAGTGAAACTCCAGCCAAGAGCACTTTTTAAAAAAAAATTTAAAAAGCTTTTTTTGAACTATCAGTTATTCATGTTGAACAACCCTGTACTGCTGGGAATATTGCAGATACTTAGTGTGTTGGTGAAGGACTATACAAAGACATCTATTGTGAGACATTTATTACCTCTTAATTACCATTAAGTCAGATCTTTTTTTTTAACCCATGTGAAAGTCATGTATCTTTGTCCTGCAAACCGATATTAAAGTTACCTCAGACGTTTCAAAGCATGAAAAAGCACGGAAAACTTTAGCATTGCAATCAACGTTGAAGTCTGTATTACCACTGTTTTGACGAAATAATAATAAAACAAGCACATACACACACAAAGAAAAGCACACATTCATGAGTGAAATATTTGATTGTGCACAGTAGCGAACTTTGTACAAGATTTTGCCAATTATTTTGGCAATTATTTGGCTTGATGGTAGGATATAAAGGCGCTTTCATAATCTACAGAATTGAGTTCTCTTTAAGAAAAGAAAAATATAGACTATATACTTATATTGTAATTGTATATATTATACTGTACATATATTTATAATTAGGCACATAAAAATAGCTGCATTGCAGGAAAACTAAAATCACTATTCATAGATCACTGAGGCTTCTGTGTTAGTCTTGCAGACGATTGCATGCCAGAAGAAAGCTTTCTAGAGGAAGTAGTCTTTTCAAGTAGCTTGTTCCCATTTGCGGGAGACTGCTGTCCCATCTCAGGGGTGGAAGACTTCGATTTGCACTGAGATAAAGCTGAGCGTTTGACAGGGGTTGAGGTCTTGGGAGACCTCTCCTTGTCCGAACCTTTGAATGCCTGGGAACCCGGGGGCGCCTTCAGAGGCGGCTTACTGTAGCCGTCGCTGGTCCCTAGCGAGCCGTTGGCCAGGGTGCCCCCCTTAGCGACTCCCTCAGAAGCCTTCTTAGCCAACATGGCAGTTTTGCCCAAGTCTGCGGACCTGCGTGTCTCCTTTTGTCGCAGCGAAGACTTAAAAAAGGATAATCCCTTGTCCTCAGATTTGTTGTTTCTGTGAAGTTCCCTAGAGGAGGCGCTTGGGGACCGGAGGCTGGTGACGGAGGAGCTGCTGCTGGAGCTTCGCAGCCGCTTATCCAGGCGGCTGCCGTCGGCCCCTCGGGGCAGTGAGACCCGGGCCACAGGGCTTGGTTTGGGCTTGTCTACCAAAGGGTTGGTCCGGGGGGAGTCCTGACTGGCACTCTTCTCCAGTTTGCCCCGACCAATCGCCAAAGTCCGCTCGGCCCCAGACAGGGTTTTCCTAACAGGGGGTGAGGCAGACACGGAAGATTTTGGCATGGATGAGATACGCTGCTTCTGCTGGGTGGCCCCTGGTGGTGGTGTTTCCTGACCCTTGGCAGACACCTTCTTAGAAGGTGTTCCAATGGATGGGGACCTTGTGATCTTTGCAGAGTCAGTTTTGTCCTTCAGGTTAGACACTTTAGTGGAGCTCTTAGAACGGGGGCTGAATGAGACTGGGGAAGAGGGGGACTTAGAAGCAGAGATGCCGCCCAGGCGCTTCTTGGAGGTCTTCTCCATGTCCGACGCAATCTTACCAGAGGTCCTCTTAATGCCTGAACTCTCTGATTTTGGGCCTGGCCCTCCAGAAATGCTCCTTCGTTTCTGCTCCTTGGTGGGGTTTCCTTGTCCACCTTTGTTCTGCTCCACACCTGGAAGCTGGTTGCTGTTGTTAACCTGGTCGGCCTTGAAGCTCTTCTTGTCTGGCTGAATGGGAGCTCTGCAGTAGGTCTCATCTACAAACTCCGTACCGTTGCCCTCGTCGCTGGTGATGCCCTCCATCTTTGCCAGGGGAGCCTTATTTGCCTGCCGCTCATGTCTGCTGTAGCTGCCGAAACAAGACGTTGACACTTTGTCGTCGCAAGTCTCTCCTATCCTCTCTAAGGATGAGGAAAAGGAGTCTAAGGAAAAGCGTGATGGAGAGTTGGACCTCAGGTGGAGTTTGGCTGAGAGGGACCACGAGGGCTTGATCCCATTCTCATTCAGAGCCAGGGGGCTGGTTAATGATGATCTTGAAGACAGACTCTGCCGCTGAACGCTCCTCACGAAAGGCCGGATAGTGAATCCTCCTTATGGGAAAGACAAGTGCTTAAGTTGATGCACGGATACAAAATGATAAAGAGTTTCATCAGTCAAGATCCTTCGTTAGTCAATTGCCAGACATAAGAAAAAAATAAAACAAACGCAAGGTAAAGCAAGAAAGTAGTCGGGGAGGTTAGAAAATTATAAAAGTGATTACAAAATTACAGAAGTGCTACACACACAAGAGGGTAAAATACTCCTTGCACAGAGATGCACACAGTGCAAGGTAAGCATGTGGCACTAACCGTCATCCTCACTGCGCTCCCCCGGGAAATCCCCAGACTCTGCCAGCGAGGCCAGGGAGGTGCGTCTGGACGAGGCGCCCGAAGCCACACTGGCCTGCCGGCTACCAGGGAGCCGGTTGACCCAGTGCTCGCATAGCGAGGAGCTGGTGGAACCTGGAAGGATCATCATAACACGGTCACTGCAGGAGCATTTAACGGGAATTGGGTCATGCAGGATCTGAAGGAATCCCATGAGCAGAAACACAAAAATAAAAAAAAAAAAAAAAAAACACACAAATCACCTGCAACAGAGCTGTTAGCCGACCAAGAAGGAATGGCAGTTCTCCGTTGATAGAAAAGGATATACGCTGTCTGCTTGCAAACTTGTTCCTCCGCTATGGGCTGGACGTCACTGTCATCGAAGCAGTACCACTGTCCATCGACGGAGTTTTTACAGTAAGCTGAGGGGACCAACGGGTAATGAGGGCTGTAGGATGTGCCACTGGCAAGTCAACGAGACCATGAGAGAATGTCCACTGCAGAGCCTCACCTGTGTAATGTCCCCCGTGCATGGAGCCGTGATGGTTGCACACGGCATACAGGTCGTACAAGTAGTCGTGGGGGTCACGGCCAAGCCCGTAAGGTCGTCTCCAGGGTGACCAATGCGACGGAAGGCTCCAGCTGCTCTGGCTCCTTTTTACCATGTGGGGAGCCATGTCCATCCCCACTAGGGGGAACCTCACCATATTCTGGATCTTCACTCTCCTGTCCGCCTCCTGTCGAGCCAAGGCACAAAGCCTGCAGTGAGAATGTGACTCTCTACGCCAGACCGATGGTCATGCAGAGTCGAACAGAGCAGGGCTCCGCTTAATCATTAAGGTTACCGCTAAAACAAATGACAGTCAACCGAAGATTAAATTCCAAGGGAAAATGTGTAGTGTTCGCTCTGCTGGCATGGCACCTGTCTGAACCTCTTGAGGTGCAAAATGAGGACATCGGGCAAGGTCCAGAGACTGAGCTTGATACGCCCCTGTTGCAGTTGCTTGCAGTGGGGACAGCGCCAGGCATCATCTGGGGCCAGCTGGAGCACAAAGAATGATCCTCAGCATCAACATTAAAGCAACATGAGCTAGTGCTCATGGCAAAACTTGGACATAACAGCCTGGGGATGTCCATCTAGCCCGATCTGGCCATCAGGCATCCCACGGCGCAGAACCAGGTTTTTGGAGTGTTCTAATGAGAGAATAACCTTGGGAAGAGTGTTAGTCTTATTTAGTAGAAGTTAACTTGATTCAGAAAAAAACAAAAAAACAATGTGTGCGAAAACTGAGCTGATGGGGCAATTGCTTAAGATAGAAATACAGAAATGAGCAAGTTACAGAAATGCATTAAAAAGGACTTACAGGACATAGATAAATGAACAACTAGAAACAGCATGACGAAAAGCTACAGAGGAAGAAGTTATGTGAATGTTCCCCTTCAAGTGTGCACCATGTGTCAGTACGTTATGGCAGGACTTCCAAGCACATGAGGGCAGTAACAGTGGCAGTGCATACAGTATATCCATCACATGCCATTCTGCACATCATTTTCTGTTTGCTACAAGACAATGAAAGGAATGAATACATTCACTGACAAGGGCATAACATGAATTCAAAAGCGGATGTTCAACAGCAAAAACATTATGCTAATTGCGGCTGTGAGTCGGTAATGGCTAATGATGGATAGAGTCAGTCATTAGAGGTGCAGATGATAAAAAATCCAGACTAAGATTTTGTTTCAGTTAACCATTTGAGTATAAACAGTCAGTCACATAGGACTCAATTAGGTGATTGAAACAAATCTGGACCTGAACTATCCACCTTTGGTTAGCAGTTTTGGAACATTTATTACACCATAAATGAGAGAACAATTGGCAAGACAAAGATTGGTGTAACAGAGATGACAAACTCATATACGTTACTTGAAACACATCCAACATGCTAACTCATATGAGATGATGGTATCCGATAATGAGTACAAGTGGACAAGGCAGAAACTGCATCTGCAAGATAATCTCCTCGTAGCATCTAAGGAGAAGGGAATTCAGATGGGTTAAAAAAAAAAAAAATAACTATGTTTGCCACTAGAGATATGTGATCATACTAACAGAACACAGGATTTAGTTCATTATGATTGTTATACATTTGATAAATTTGACATTTTTATGTTTAAAATACACATAAGTATTTGTTAGGTCTTGTTGCAGACAGATGTGCTGACTTAGGTCTTCAGTAGCATTTAAGTATTTAAATAATTACAGCTATAGGGGTCACATTTATTGCTACAGATATGCAACTATATTTGGTAGTTTGGAACAGATTTATGCAGTATTTGGTTCCTGATAATGGTTGTGATGGTACTGCATTTATTCATTTACATGGTTTTCAATTGCCTTTGGTTTACAGCTGTTCCTAAATGTGATTCTGTTTGCAGGGTCAATAAATGTTTACAAAATAAATTCCGTTTCCCTTAGTGTACTGCAAATGCTTCAAACCACTAACACAAAACCGCAGCTTGTGCTGAATTTTATGCCGTCACATCTAGAGATGCACCGATCGTATCAGCCAACTCTGTATTAGCCGATACAGCAACAGCTGCCCATTGGCCGATGGTTTAAAAAGAGCCAATATTTACCTGCAATAATTTACTATAAAATGCTGACGGATATTGCTTTGCACACCTGGGTACTAAACAAGTAGAAAAATGTCTGCTGGGTTGGGATTATTATAATTTTGGCAAAAACAACATTAGGTATGTATTTTACAAACATTACTAAAATTTCACGAGAATTATCTAGGACCTATTTCAACAATAGAAATTTGATTGGTCGCCTTAAGGAGAGATAGTGAAGAGTATGAAGAGTTTCTGACAAACAAATGTGCCCCAATGAAGAAGGCTGCAGGACTGCTGAATACCACTAGTCCATCGGTAACACAAATGTTTGACAGCAAAAGAAAATTCAGTCCAGACTGGGTGAAATGAAAAGACATAACAGTAATACCTCAAAACTCGAACTCAATCCGTTCAGAACTCCAGATCGTATCCTAAAAAGTCTGAGCTCTGACAGAATAAATAATAAATAATAGAAAACCAGCTAATTGGTTCCTGACCCCCAAAAATTACTTAAATAGCTTTTTTTTTTAGCATTTAAACACAAACTGAAGGACATGAAAATGAACAAGAGCATATACTGTACTAAACATATCTAAGGACATTTATCAAAACAGTAATTTGTAAAGTAAGAAAATAAATGAATCCAAACAATGTGTAAAGTTTAAAAAAAAAACAATGTGACCAGCCTTGATTGTCCACATTCTTCTGTATTTTGTCCGCGTTTCATTTTGTTTCCCCAGTCCGGTCATTGTATTGTCCATCTGCGTTTTCCCTGCCTTACCCATAATTAAACCCAGTATTCCCTGATACCCTGACATCTGTGCCTTTGTCTCCGTTCCGTCCCCGCTCAGCACAACAATATTATAATTAAATGTATTAACAATTTATTATTAACATTAAAATAATTAATAAGAAATCTATTTTTAAATGTATTTTATATAATAGTAATAATAATAATAGTAATAATAATAATAATAATAATCTCAGTTATAAATGTATTTTTACTGTCTAAATATATGTATTCAGTATAAACATGCACGGTGCTGTCACAACAAATGCGAGGCTGAGACTGAAGCTTTACCCATTGTTTTCACTGAGACGGGCCGTGTGACTCATTTCCTGGCGCGTACAAGTTGTCTTAAGTTGGCGTTCACAGTTTGTCTTCTGAGATTCAGATCGGGTTCTAGGTCATTTTTTTTTTTTCGAACTGGTTGGTTCGTTCTAATGTTATAATGAGAAGTACCACTGTACTCAGAAAATGATGATCAGCCCTTCTCTGTTACAAAAGTTATAAATATATAAACGTGCAGAGTTACAAAATATAGTTGTCAGGGACTGTTGTATGCCAGAGTTGGTGTTTGCTTATCAAAAAAATATTTTTAATTGACTTGGTATACCAATAAACTTATTTTGACGTTGTGGGGGGCATTTTTCAGATCCCCAAAAAGATATTTGAATGCAATCAAAAAGGAAAAATACCTAAAGTCTTTAGTTTGGTTACTTATGGTTAAGGTTAGGGCTGGGTCGGGGTCAAGGTCATCATGGTGGGATTAGAGTTTCCCCCATAAAAATGAATGGGGAGTCCCCCACAAATATATAAATATGTATGTGTGTGTGTGGTGCGCACGCATGTGTGTGTTGCATAAACATGAAATCAAAGAACATAACTGCCTGTGCAGATGATGAAGAGAAAAGCGACTTGCTCCTCCACCCCCTCCCAGCCTGACCTGCTCTTCCTTAGTGTAGAGCTGGAGGCACTGTGCCAGGGTACAAGCCTGGGGCTGGCTGTGCAGCTCGCGGTGCAGCCGCACGCTCTCCGCATCCGGGATGTACTCCTCCTCCAGGCTCCCGAACAGACTGTGAGCACACGGAGTCACGGCAAGGCAGAAATAAATCAAAGACTATTTTTAAGCAGCTAGCTTATCGCACACATTCCTTAAACACCTGCATCTAATTATTTGCTTTTTATTTATAAAAGCAATTCAGGGTAACTAGTGAGTTTGAGTCATGTGAGAATTATAACACTGTCCTGACCCCTAACCAATATACCACATGGTTTACAATGAAATTATTTTTTTACAGGTATAATAAATAATAATTATATCTGTAAAAGTTTAAGGAGACATAGCCACTAGAAACACATATAAATATAAAGCCATTAATTAGTCAATAAATCTAGGGTTTGTGTTTAATGTTGTCAAGAAGAACACCCCAGAAGGTCCATATCCAAAATGCTATTCCATCTATCTTCCAAATGCTTATCTCCAGTACAGGGTCATGGGTTTTTAACTGAGGGTCATTTATGGTATTTTCAGCTACTTACTAATCCCTGGTGTCCTTGTCCCATTCAACCACGACCTTGACATGGGCCGGTCCACCAAGCCCACAGGCCTTGTAGGCCCTGTAGAGGCGAGAGGAGCAGAAACAGTAGGAACTGAGGAGTGTTTAAACATGCCCAGAGACCCCAGCAGGAACTGAGGAGTGTACAAATATGCCCAGAGATCCCAGCAGGAACTGAGCAGTTTACTAATATGCCCAGAGACCCCAGCAGGAACTGAGGAGTGTACAAATATGCCCAGAGACCCCAGCAGGAACTGAGGAGTGTACAAATATGCCCAGAGATCCCAGCAGGAACTGAGCAGTTTACT
>JABFDZ020000049.1:9427752-9441493 GCA_019775955.2 Pollimyrus isidori
CCATTCTGACATTCAGTTTGGAGTTCAGGAGATTGTCTTGAGCAGGACCATACCCCTAAATGCATTGAAGCAACTGCGATGTGATTGGTTGATTAGATAATTGCATTAGAAATTGAACAGGTGTTCCTAATAATACTTTAGGTGAGTATATTTATTACATTATAGGTGCCAAATGTCCACAAAATGAGACAAAAACCTGCTATTTTGATGTTGTGGGGACCACCTTTTAGGTCAAAAGGGGTAGCTCAATTTAAAAAAATACCTGAGTGCAATCAAAAAACTAAAAATGCCAAACGTTCTGTGTTTCGTTTGGCTACTTATGGTTAAGGGTTGGGCTGTGTAAGGGTTAAGGTCGTCATAGTTGGGATTAAGATTTTTCCCATGTGCGTCTCTCTGTCTTTCCATCTGTCCTACAACTGAGACTGACCTTCCATTCTGGGTGTTGTGCTCCAAGGTGCCCATGACCCCGACCAGGACAAGCATCTAGAGGATGGATGGATGGATGAGCCATGATATGTCCCCCTGCTCACCTTTGCACCAACCCCTGGTCTCAGCAGGTGCTTCATTTTCTCCAGGATCTCTTTCTGGAACCCCTCCCAGGACACCGTGCGCTCAAGGTGCAGCACAAACGGGTGGCCGAACCTGCGGAAGAAGCAGGGGGCGCTCAGCACTCTGGTGGCCTGGCCGTCAGTTCAGAGTGGCAGAGATTATTAGAAGAATGAGAAAGACTAGAGGTGCATCAGAGAATAGTGGCTGCAGATGAATGAGATATCCGGAAGCCCAGTTCGTACTTCACTTTTGCTGCACGGTCACGATGCACACATGCTTATGTGCGGACGCTTGTGTACCCGCTACATTTGTTCATTGACGCATACTGTCGTGGTTAGGGCGTGTGTACAGCAACGATATTCCTCCAGACCAGCAGAGGGTAGATGTATTGCAACAAACAGAAATATAAATAGTGTATTGAAATGGGTGAAACCTTCAGCATCAGTTTTGGTGTTGCTACTCGGCTTGGGCTGTATTACAGTAATATGCCATTTCACGTTATTTTGAAGTCATTACAACAAAATTCCACTCATCCCGCTTGGCAAACTATCTGCAAAATTTTTAAATGGCCAGAATAGTGCTGCTTTTGAAAATCCCGTACAAGCAGTGTAGTCTGGACAGTATGCAAAATTAAATATGCAAATTCCCATATAACTGTTCACCATAAATACTACAACAGCAGCTCTTCTTCATCTCTTTCTTAGTTGACTCTGTGAAAATCAGTGCTGCCGCCTACTGGAAACACCTAGTCAATGTGCTTGCACATGCGCAGTACACGCACAGACAGGCATAATATGTGCTGCACAAAATATCTGGGATGCACACATACAGACCATTGAATACCCCAGGGAACCAACCATAGCAGCATGCAGAAAAGTGAAGCAAGAACTGGCCTTAAGCACCATTACTGACCTCTGTCTGTAAAGCGGACCTAAACTATGTGGAATGCCCCATGAAACTGCAGTACAGTATTATAGCGGTGTGACAAAGAACCTGCAATAATCCCATAATGCATTTAGAATTTAAGGCCACAAAGTGGATCAATAACAGGCCTTTTAGGAAATACGCCAACATTGCTAAAAAAGCTAAGTGACTTCAGTGTTTTAGTATAAAGACTGGCCTTTAGATAGGAAAAAAATAGTAAATGATTAAGACTTCCAGAGAATAATGAGCGGCCACAGGTTGAGTGGTGGCTAAGCCTGCCGGCCCAATCTTCCCCAGTACCTCCTGCCCTGGTGGCCAGTGCAGGTCCTGTTGCACACCAGCAAGACGATTTTGTCAGAATTCTTATTGGGTGACACCGCGCCTTGCATGAATGAGGCCGTCCTGTTGTTCTCTGCTGAATACTTCAAGTTGTTCTGATTTAGGTTTGTCTGCAGGCTTCCTAAAATAAATCAGAAGTTCAAGTTTCATGTTGTGAATCACTACACTTCAATAGAGGTAAGGCAGTGATCAACTGTACAAGAATCTAGAGGCCTGACAGCAAATAATACTGCTTTAGAGTATTATTAATTATCAGATTGAGTTTTTAGGAAATGATTTGTAATAACAAAAAATATTTCACTCTAATCATACATGTTATAATTGCTTAAATACTATATATGCAGAGTGAAAAAAATACTAACTTACTTACTAATTTAATGGATGAATCAATAAATTCAATAAAAAAACAAACAAAAAAAACAAACCCCACGTAAACAAATGAATACCTCTTTGAGCCCAAGCATTTTCTGATCTGAAAGTTTCCGGTGTTTCAAATGCAAAGATTGAGTCGCTTTCTTGAATGATATTAAGATCCTCATCGTCATTACAGAAAGAGCGCTGGAAGCCGTCATAATACATTTCACACAAGACGATCTGTGTAACAAGGATAAAATAAGATCAGAACAGCCTGAAAAAACTCTGCCCACACACTGTTCTGTAGAGAAACGGTAAAAGGTGGGTTTTCCACAAAAAATAAACACAAAGTATAAATACCAAAATCAAACCATTGTCCAGGGCCTAGTTATATGAATACACATGGTTTTTAGAGCTGGATGGGGGTGACAGTGTCACCCATTGTCACGTTGTGGCACAATGAGACTGCTGACCATCGTCAGGGACACAATAGGGGACCCTTCATGCCCCTGGGCACACAACCACGAGGGCCCCCATCTGCCCAACAGGGGTCTAGCTCACAGATAAAGGTCTCTGCTCACAGAGCCATCCGGGGCACGTTCAGGTCAAAAACAGCAGCAAGTCCAGTACTTAAGTTCAAATGTTTACAATAAAGTTTGCTACATTTAACATCAAGAGAAATCAGGAAAAGATTCCCCTGAGAAAATGTGTGATTGCTCTGCAAATAAAAGCTCAAGTATTTAACCATATTATCCAATTCAACAGAATGACAGGGCTGGGAGCAAGCCCGCCCAAGGACAGGATTAATGCCTGCACACACGAGAGATACATCTGTATTTTTTTTGTTTTTTATGCTTTTAACTGAAGCGACATACAGTATTGATAAAGCAAGATGGCACATTCCCTAAAGCAAATAGGGTTAAGGACATTATTCAGGAGCTAAATGGTGACGTCACTGTGCTGACTGTGGGACTGGAGCTAGCAAGCATCTGAGGCCAGTGAGGCACACACTAACCCCTACTGGAAATACCAGTTGCTCTAAACCACATGTTTCTGGACAGCAGGAGCAAACCAGAGTCCCCAGAAGCAGAACACAAAAGCAGTACATGCCGACACAAAGGGTGGGGTACAAACACCCAACCCAACCCTGCCCTTTTCCACAGTGACACATACCTGTCTATTCATATACCCGATATGTACAGTAACTGTTGCCATTGACAATAATTATCTTGTGCCAATCCTTAGGCCATAGATCTGCTTATCTAACCCTACCCACCACAGTGTGGAAAAAAAGCCAGCTTGTAGTAGTCAGCCAGACAAACTACCTGGTCTGGGGGCACCTTGGTCTCCACGGAGATAGCTTCTCGCAAGTGGAACACAGTACTGTGGAGAGGTACGGCCACTCCGATTCTCATGCAGTGAGATGTCTTCCCCTGGTACACCACAGTCACGTACAGGGGCCTGGGCAGAAGAAAGGTAGACCATGAGCATAGCATCCTAGAGGAACACAGCAGGAGCCAGACTTGGCTTAGAAAGGGCCCAGGCTTGGTGAGATAGCTGGAGCACACCAGAACATTCAAACAGAGAAAAAGCAGTCTTTCTGCAAACAGGAAGGAGCAACCGCTTCATCAGCACAAGTGCCTGTTCTCTTTTAGCTTATTGGTGATTAGCTGCTGTGTCCTTGTACCCTGAAAGGTCTGTTAACCAGTCAATGGCTTGCACACTAACCCCATTTACTCAACAGTCTAAAAAGCTATCAAATAATGAGTCGGGCCTGCTACACACTGGGCCACCATCAAATAAGGACTCAGGACCACTTGGCAGCAGTCATGTCCTGTGCAATGTATACAGCTTACGCTGCAATCAAATTAATTATTCAAAGAACACTGATGGACCCCCCCACACACGCACGCACGCACGCACGCACGCACGCACACACACGATAGCTAAAAACATTCAAACATCATCATGATCCTTAACAGCACTGACTAATACTGTATGAAAAAACAGTGAAAGGCTGTGAATATCAACAAGAACACAAGCAAACAAACGGTTGCATTAAACTGTCAGCGACTGTTGTTCAGACATAATGAGCTATATAGACACCATCATCACTTCTCTCACAGTCGTGCCGTTTTGCTGAACGCAGTCCCTGGTTTCTGTGTAATTTGGTCAACATCCCCACCCCAAAAAAGTAGAATTTTCTCTGTTTCATGACTAAGCAACCTATAGGTTTACCACAGCGGTTTTCAAAATCTTATAACATTAACATTGCAGATCATATATATCATTTTCGGCATCCAACATGTATATATGTGAGAAAATGGACATTGAAACAGTACTGGTCCATATATACTTCTCTGACATTTCTGATCAAAGACAATAGATAAATGGAAGACAGCTGAGGAGGAGCCCACAAAAAGGTACAACCCATCTTTCCCAAAATATACCTAAATAAAATAAAAATCCTTCTGGTATCCAGTTTAACATATTAAGGGAATCATGAAATGGGGGAATTAATAGGATATTTGCAGCTGTGTGCTGGGGCAGTGTGGTGAAGACAGCTCATGCCAGAATGCTAGTTCTGTCCTGGGTGACAGACTGGAGAAGCTGGCAGAGGTGTCTTAGATGAGAATGCTGAAAAAGCTTCTCGGTAACATGGACAACCCCCCCATGCACGCCTCCATGATTGGTCATCAGAGCTCACACAGCAAAAGACTCGTTCCCTGCAAATGCAGGGAAATCCTTCCTACCTGTGGCAATGAGTGTATAACTCTTCCCCTTCTGCAGGTGATCTTGTTACCTTTTTCAGCATTTCTCACCGCTATGCTATTCAATGTTTGTTTTTCCCCTTACCACAAGCAGCTATCATTGTATTCATGGCACAAACTCCAAGTCACTTTTCATAACCACTTGCACTAATTATCTGTTATTTTATTATATGTTATTTTATTTGTTACTTTGTTAAATTTATGTTATTCTGTTTTGCACTATTACTACGTTTTAAGCACATTATTGTCTTATCTTCACCGAGAACGTTTAAGACAAAAGAATTATCTAGTTTATATAAAGCAATATCTAGTTTTTCATGCACTGATACAGCCCAGGCATTATGCTACACATTTTACAAAGCAACGTGATCTTGCAATGCACTATTTGAAATCATTTTCATAAAAGTTGCCAAATGGGGGTGTGAGGGGTGGGGTTCCCATGAGTTGCATGGATATCTTCAATACGTTTCGCTACAACATATTTACTATGTTGTGGTAAACAAAACTGAGTAAGTTTTGCAATTCTGCAAGATTACATACGTTTGCATATGTTTAAAAGTTTACTGCTGCCACTTTGCATTTTCCATTGGCTTCGGTGCTGTTGGACTCACTCAAACACAGTATGGCGCATTTTGGGAAGTCTAAGCAAAATGAGTGAGGAAGAGAAAATAAAAGATGACCTGGGGCCTCATGTATAAATGGTGTCAAGGAAATTTTTTTTGCATACATCCGTTTCCACGCTCACGTTGAGATGTATAAAAACGAAACTTGACATTCTCACGGCAGCTCCAGACATTGTGTATGCACACTTCTGCTTGGTTTTGTAAGCTTGGATTTTTTTTCTCTTTCTTGCGCACATTCCTAGTTTTGTCCGTACGCCATGTTTTACGGTGAATTCTACGCATACAGTTATACATGAGGCCCCTGGTCATCAAAAGACTTCTTCGGGCCCTAGGCTGACATGGGGAAGGGCCCCTAAGGCACCATTACAGCTATTTTCTGGAGCCAAAAGAGAAACAGAAGGGAATTAAAAACAATGGAAGTCAATAATTTGCTAATCAAAGTGTGGGATGTCAGCGGCAAAATTTAGTCTTAAAATTTTGCAAACACATTTAATTGTGTTCTCTCAACATCTGTTTACAATTTGTTTACCCTTCAAGTGGGATATCATAATAGACACTGGAAACGACATGTTAGTCTTGCATCTTCATGTACTTTCTTCTTCTGTTAGGCTACCTTGGCTGGCTCAATTGGGAGTGAAAAAATTCGTACCACTAGACTCCAGTGTGACAAGAAACCTGGGTAGCAAAAAGTTCCAAAGTAAGAACAAACCATTACAGCCAGGACAGAGGTCAATTTTGTCTATCCTGAAAACTGTTGCTAAAAATGCAAACAGAAATGCTGCTGTAATATTGTCATATCTTATATTGATAAATGTAACTTCTGAAAATTCTGTCTTCATGGTTCCTCAGGCAGCTGCGTTATGGGGAGTACACCCCAGGACAACAGCCTCGTGGAGAGTCCACCACTGGACAATATCTTCCAGTGGATCAAAATATTTTGGATTCCATGGAAACAATACTGAGAAAAAGCAAGAGATGTGTCAGCCCTGCTTTGTGTCTATTGGCATAACTTGTTGCAACACAACAAACTTATATGAGAGACTGTTGATGGATAAGTTCTGTTCAGCTGTAGTTTGTCGTTGTCATGACCTGCCCGTTCAACCCCCTCATATGGCACGCCCCCTCATTAACCACGAGTGTAATTCTGATTGTGGTCAGCTGTTTCTTGTTATTCCCATTCAGTCCTATGTATGCAAGTCTGTGTTCAAGTCTATTTCCCCAGTCCGGTCATTGACTTTGTTTCCCACATGTACCTTGCCTTGTCGATTCTACCTTAATAAACCTCGTTTCCAGGATCTGTCTGTCCGACCCTGATTCCTCACTCCTCAATTACTCCGCTAGCCTAATGGATATGACAGAAAGATCGCACTCGCCAAAAAAAAAAAAAAACTCTCAATTTCACTACCTAGGTGACTTATTGGCTGCGGTAGCCTGAGGTCCAAAACGACCCTGCGGCACGAACCCTTGCTACCTGGGCAAGGGACAGCCTCGAGAGGATCCAGGCCAAAGACCTGCACCTTGCGAGGAAAGTGCGTGAAACCTAAAGGCAGCTTAGGAGTGGAGCAGCAGAGTGTATGATCAGGCAAGTATACCTGGACTGTGGAGGGTTGCCTCTCCCGCCGTCCAGGTAGCATGAACTCCCCATCGTCCCTGCTGTATCTGTTCCATGAAAGAAGTGGAAGGGTCACAAATGGGGAAGTGTGCCTGGGACCTCCTGCTTGCACCGCCTCCTGAGGTTCCCGAGGTTCCAGCTCTCACCCCGGAGGAGTCTGTTCCGGCGCCCCAGTTCCCCACGCCTGAGGTTCTGGACACAGGGACCTCAGGAGCCGGAACAAGGTTCCAGACCTGGTGGCCGACGCGCCGCCCCGTGAGGGCCTGGTCCCAACGGATGAGGCACTACCCCCAGCGGTTCCCATCCCGGCAACCCTTGCACCACCATCTCTTGTCCTTTGGCCTCAGGCGCCTTAGTCCCTGACCCCTTGGTGGCAGCTCCTCGGCCTTCTGACCGTCCAGTTCCAGCCCCCCCATTCCCAACTCTCCGCCAGTCTCCCTGATTCCGAACCCTGCTCCCATGTCCCCAGCTTCCATCACCACAGTCCCTATCCCCAAAGAGGCCCCTGATGTCCTAACCACCGCTCCTCCCTCCTTGATGGAGCTGGCAGAGGAGCTTGAATGGGAACCATCAGGGATTACCCTGACAATACCCTTGGACCTCCAGGGGTCACCCCAGCCACCACCACCTTATCAGAGCAGATCTCAACCGGGTTCCCGGCTCCCGAAAAGGGAGGACACCAATATCAGGGTCAACTCCCTGTCTCGCTTTTGCTCCCCCAGACTCCAGCTCGGTGGGTGCCCTCGGTGCCTCCTTGACTCCCTGCAGGTCCCACGCCTATGACTCGGCCGTTGACCATACCTTCATCTGAGCTGGCTGTGGCTGCGCCTCTGTCCAACACAGCTATGGCTTCCTCCTCCCCTACTCCACCAGCCCCATTCGCCTTCCTCCTCGTCACCTTTGCCCGTTTCTCTGCCTGCCTCCTCACCCCCTACGAGGTTCCCTCCTGCTCCTGCTTCGCTGCTGCCGAGATTGTCTCTGGCACCAGCCTTGAGGTTGCCTACTGCCCCTGCGGTTTCCACCTCTCGCCCACTGGGGTTCCCTCAGGCTCCCCGTTGTGCCCCATCCAATCCCTTCTGGCCTCCTGTGCCTGCTCCTCGTCCCTCTGTCTCCAGTGTTCACTCCTGGGTCTTTTGTCTCTCCTGTTGGTGTTCCCAGTGTCGGATTTTTTGATGCCCCTATGCCTGTCTGCGTTCCCTGTGGTCTGTCAGTGATCGTCCCGCTTCTTGTCCCTCTGTGTCCGTTCTGTTTCCAGTGCCCCGAGGTTGGGGGATTCTGTCACGACCTGCTGGTCCAATCCTCCCATGTGCCATGCACACTAGGTTAATGAGGGGGAAATTTCAATTGTGACCAGCTGTTTCTTGTTATTCCCATTCAGTCCTGGGTATTTAAGTCTGTGTTCAAGTCTGTTTCCCCAGTCCAGTCATTAACGGCGTGTTTCCTGTATGTACTTTGCCTTTTCGTTTGTACCTTAATAAACCCCGTTTCCTGAATTTCTGTCTGCCTGACCCTGATTCCTCACTCCATAATTCCCCTGCTCACTAAATGGATATGACCGCTATGGGCACATTTTCACCTCTTTCCTTTATAAATATTACAATATTTCTTGGCAAAACATCATATAGAGATATTTGAAATTTTTGCAACATAAGCTATATCAGCAAAGGTGCAGGAGTCACAGATGCTGCTGAGAGCAGCGTAGAGGCCCACAGCAATGCTAACTACAGGAAGGCACATTTTCTTCTTAAGTTGGTTTTTTCTTTCTCAACTGAACAGCTTTGTATATCCAATTTAACTATTCAGATCTAAAAAGTTGGTGAATTTCCGAAAATTTCAGAAAAAATACACGTGATAAACCTAAAATGCAATAATCCAAATAATACTGTTCGGTATAATACATGGATACAAATTTCAATAATTACTGCTAAAACAGTTGATGTACTACTATAACAGTAATTCCCAAATTCTTTTTTTTTGCCATTTTGGTTCAGGCAGCCATGGGTTAACTTTTTTCACTAATAACCCCTAACAAGCCCTATCAAGATTTCATAGCAGATGGCATCGTGGCACAGCAGTAGGGAGCTGAACTTTTTATATTTATGTGAGGTACAGTTACAAGTATGTTGCAAGGTTATTGCACCACTGCACAAGATACTTTACCTGCTTCACATCGGCACAGACACTCAACTGCCTATATTTGTTCTGGCAGATTAACAAGTTGACGCAACGATTTGTAACCAGTCATAGCTCCACATGCGCACACTTCCTGTCTTCATACGGGTAATCTCTTTCTTCCTGTAGCCCAAAAAACTTACTTTTCAGATGCACTAGCTTTTCATACCATGTGTCTGAAACCCTGTCCGGCCCTTTGCATCCTGGGATAGTGTATAAATAGCTATAGCTGGGCAAGTGGATGGTACAGATGGACTGTCTTTATTCTGCAGAAAATAAGGTGACCTCTGCTTTGTATATACATCTTTAAAAATACACCCAGAGTATTCCAAGAAAAAACTTAACTGGCATGGAGTGTGTTACTTTCAGATGTCAGACAGCTCAGAGGGATGTGAAACTGAAGCCATATAGACACAAGTGCTGGGAAGATCATCTTTCTGGGCAAGTTAAATTCAAAGCACAGGCCTAAACAGCCATAGGTCAACATCACGCTTGATTTCAGCTCATCGACTTTATGTTTTATGAAGTACGAGGATAATGATTGTAGTGTGTGACACAGGGGCATTATTAACCAGGTCTGCGCTGTCTCTACGCTCAATCTACTGAGGGGGAAAAAAAACAAAGACAGGTTAGTCTAAATTACTTCCTGACTGACCTTAAAGGGAGAAAAGAGACAGAATTACACTTTCCTGGACATGGACAAAATATTTTCTTAAAATGCAAAAATGTAGCACTAGGGAATAAAATATGAAATTATCATATTATTATATAACATATTCTAAAATGAGCAAGGTGTCACACACAGCGTTTGCAGTCCATCACAAAATAGATCAGGATGACGAACACTTAAACCGGCTGTCGCTTTACAAGCAAATTAAAGGTAGGTTTCTTGCAGTTCATTTGTCTGTGCTTCAGTGAAGCAGCACAGCAAAAGATTGTGGTTTGAGCCATCAAGCCCCCCATCCTGATCACAGAGACTAACCGACTGCTGATTGGAAGTTTTGATACTAACAGCCAAATTAGCAATAAAAAGGTCCCCCAGTATGAGGAAACAAGTTGAAGCTTGGCGCTTGAGTGCAGGATCAGGCCATTAATCTACGGTCCCTGAAGTATTTCTGGGTTTGAAGGCCCTGATTGAGGCTCTGACGACTATCCTGCTGAGGACAGGATTAGAACCAGCAACCTTCTGTTCAAGGACGCAGAGCCCTAACCCAATGAGCCGCACAGTGCCCCCTAATTAAAAATGCATAACAAAAATCCAATGTGTGAATTTATTTGACACAGAAGCACAGAAAAGGATGTTTGTAGGAGTGCTTACCGAGTATGAGGTAGGGGGATTGGCAGGGATATGCAGAGGAACGGGTCGAAGGTGTTACTTTGCTTCTGGCAATGCGGACAGGTGAGGGACGACCTGCATATCAGAACACAAAAATTCAGCGCCAGTGATCACAAAAGCAGGCGTTCATTATCGAAAAGACTTGTACACAGCATAAAACCAGAGAGTGTTGCATCTCTCCACCCACTCACAAAGCACCGCTGAGATTCATCTGAATCAGCAAAAAGCTGCTCGCTATTCCCATGCCAGGAAGCAGGGCTTCAAGACTTGGAGCTCATCAAATTAAAGTGTTCAGCACTGCACAGCGGGTAGACATACCTATACTGGGCTTGGAAGAGCTCCTGCACGAAGGAGCCAGCGGACAGGGGCAGAGTGGGTCCTTCAAGGGATCTGTCATCCTCCACCAGGGGCAGCTAAGAGGTGGGGGAGGCAGGTTTTAAGCATTAATCCTCTGCTGGAGAACAGTCGACAGTACAGAGAGCACACAGCAACCAACAGGACAGAGTACACAGTCAAAAAGAACTCCCTGCTATCTCACCATGACAATGAATACCGGAGAAAAAAAGAAAGAAAAAAATCAAGACAGGCTGAAGCTTTGTAGAACACAAAATGTTGGGAATCAGGAAGAAGAGGCAACAGTACACCTGAGGGTTCTACTGTTCCAGACACACCCAGATCTTTAGGCTCCAACCAAAATGTAATAGAGAAAAGCAGCAGCCATCAGACCCAAATTAGGAAACACGCCTTCAGACCTGCAGCATGAAGCAACACTTGCAGCCACACACACGTGTGCCCAGCTGTGACCTGGCAGTCCTTTTCCTGAAGCTCCAGCATGACCTGGAGCTGTAAATCATCCTACTTCACTGTGGAAACCAAAGCTCAATGCACCTTCTGCCTCAATGCAGACCATTCCAGATAAGATTCTCTCTGTACTAATGGTGGTTTACGTTGCTTCACACTCTGAGGAGAACAAGATAACCCAAGGCTAGCCATCGCCACCTGCACGGCTTGCTGCGGTCAGTCCAGGGTAAACACACCCGCTGTGGGATTCACACGTTTCTCCCACCACTTGCTCAGCACTCAGGGCACCTGAACACATGCAGAGCATTCTCCTTTCCCAGCATAAATGAGCCGTTTCTGGAGAAGCACGATTCTCCTCTTAATAACCTGTGATATTTAAGGCTTGTCTAACATCACTAAAATAGCCTGAACATTCCACTCTTAGAGCAGGCAGTTTTATATATCATGCTTTAGCTCAGCTTCTCGTCACAGGTCCAGCCAGGGCTGCCATATCTCATTACCTATATGAGAGAGTGTCGCCGAGAAACATCCAAAATGGGAACATACATTAAGAACGGTTACTTTAAGTTCAGACATCCAGTCCCAGTCCAGGTGTTCTCCTTTATCAACAACTGTCCTTTCTCGGTGAAGCATTCGTCACCATAACTGTAATCGAGGCACTTGTTTCCCTAAATGCATTTAGTATGTCCTGCAGAAAGAGGTAATTCAACACAATGCATAAGGACCGCCTCACAGTATAAAAGGCATAGTCCTGTTCTTCAAAGCAATACCTCTCTGTTTCGGCCCATCCTGTGTCACCTTTGGTAGCAGGATGCAGACACAGGAGCCCAGTGCTCACCTTGATGGAAGATCTGTTGCTGGGGTGGACGAGGTGGTTGAGGTCCTCATGAACCCGGTCCAGAAGCCAGAGCAGGAACTCCTGGGCGTCATGCTGGGCGTTACCCCTGTACTGCAGCGCGTTCTTTGACACAACATTCTGAAAGAACAGTACCGGCCCTGTTCAGGACATTCTAAAATAACTGCACAATTTAACAACAGTGAAGTGAAACTACTAATAAGAAGTCATTAACTGAGTCAACTCCATACAAGTACATTAAAGTCAATGGTCATCAAGCAGCACAGAGCAGGGCTGATCAGAATGACGATGATTGCTGGTCATCAAGCAGCACAGAGCAGGGCTGATCAGAACGACGATGAATGCTGGTCATCAAGCAGCACAGAGCAGGGCTGATCAGAATGACAATGAATGCTGGTCATCAAGCAGCAAGAGCTTGGCTAATATTAGGCTAAGCATTTGCAGATCTTGCACAAGGTTACTGCACAGCATGGTCACCTTCACCATTTTTGGTGACCTAGCGAATTTATACATTTACATTCTCAGCAAACGGAAGCTATTTCAATAAGACAAATGACACAATTACAAGAGATACTTCTCACAGATGTGTCTTATAAAACATAAGCCAAATGAACTGTTTAGACATTACATGTCAGATTTTTCCAGATAAAGGTTCAGTGTGTAATGCCAGGCAAACGCTGCTGACTGTATTTCATTGTGACAAATGTAAATAGTCTACCTGGTACATCCCAGACCCTTGATGCCACCTTGTTAAAGTGCACAGCAGCAATACAGAATCATCTGAACTCATTGCTATGTCTGCTGCAGAGTGACCTCATTTTAAAGATGGAAATACCAGCTAATTGTTACTCTGACTAAGCGAAAATCGAATAAGGATACAATTTAGAGCTGGGGGGGTAACCCCTTATGGCTGTGGTTTAGACCCCCCCTTATGGCTGTTGGTTCACGGAGTGACAGTCCCGGGGTAGAAAGTGTCGGTCTCACAAGGCAGCAGGCCGGCTCTCACTCAGCCACTGCGCGGGGCAGCAGGCCGGCTCTCACTCAGCCACTGCGCGGGGCAGCAGGCCGGCTCTCACTCAGCCACTGCGCGGGGAAGCAGGCCGGCTCTCACTCAGCCACTGCGCGGGGAAGCAGGCCGGCTCTCACTCAGCCACTGCGCGGAGCAGCAGGCCGGCTCTCACTCAGCCACTGCGCGGAGCAGCAGGCCGGCTCTCACTCAGCCCCGGCACAGAGTAGCATACGCTCGATGCCACAGAGCATCCTGCTTCAACAGAGTCACCTAGCCGTTAGGGCTGGGCGGTATATCGAGTTCTGGGGATATATCGACATGATTCCCCAACGCGATGCGGGATTATCCAATATCTTTCATATCGATATGGTTTGCACATGCGCGTGCGCGTTCTG
>JABFDZ020000049.1:9442628-9458812 GCA_019775955.2 Pollimyrus isidori
TCTCAAGTAACCATTTATGGAAAAATACCGGATATATATCGTATACCGTCATTCCTCCTAAAAATACCGAGATATGAATTTTTGCCCATATCGCCCAGCCCTACTAGCCGTGCTAGTCCGGGCGGCACAATGAGGCTGAAAAAAATGTTCGGCGACACAGCTAGGGTGGGTTAAATTACAGCAGGCCCCACGATGCTACCTTCATTAGCCCGTGTGAAACCTCAGCAGAAAAGCCCCTTAGCAGCTAAGTGAGGCGAAGGCCTTACTTACTTCGATATTGCCGATACGAGTAAATCAAAGCCAAGGGGAAAAAAAAAAAAAGGTCACCTCCTTCGTAAATACTTATGACGGTGCCACCATTCGCGACGCAAATAAAGAGCAAAAGGACAGCAGACGCAGAGGAAGACTGTCAGCTTTATCAGAGGTAAATCACCAGAGCATTAAGGGCTCACAAACGTTCAGCATCCGGTGTCTTACATTTACGCACATGTATTTATGAGTTCCTCTTCAGAAAAGGCCACAAAGGGAGGAAGAGCATAATACAGAGTCACTGTACAAGATTCCCGACTGCCATGTAGACCGTATGGGAAGCGTTAAGCCATATTCCAACAAGCCTGCAGAAAAGCCTGAAACTCAGAGCCCTGTAGAGATTGACTTGCCTTAACGGAGTTTTTTTTTTTTTTTTACTGCAATGGCTAAGGAGTTTATGGAAATTAGCAGTGCAATAGAGCTGTGGCAGAATGGACTATTAGTGACATACCTTTAAAGGGTAAGACATTAGATTGTATATAATCAGGACTTCAAGGTCAAATTTACTTTTTATTAAAGCATGTTAGTGGATGACCCCTCCCCTCCACTCTCCTCTAAATAATTAGATCTAGGGATTTCATTGCAGGGTGGTAGGAGTAATACATTACTTAAATATAATACTGGAGCACGTGATTTCAATTCCCTTGGTTTTGCAAACTTTTCCCTGTTCCTTCTTTTTCATAAACCACACATTAAGCTTCCCAGTGCTGTGGTCGTTGGGGAAAAAAAAGTGAGGTAATCATAGTCAAACGTTGCATTTTTACCATCATTAATTACAGTGAGATTTCTCCTGGTGACTTGAGACAGGAGCTTTTATCTCCTGCATGCCACTAGGAAAACCAGAGATTTGTGCTCCGTTATCTGAGTGACTGGAGCATCCCCACGCATCAAAGCAAACTATGGTGGAGACTAAATGCAAGGACGTCATGGAAGAAAGGGGGCCTTTCCTGTTTGGCGTGTGATTCATGATGCAGTTCATTAGGGATTAAGTCATTAAGATTATTTAGGTCCCTGGTTAGCACAGTTACTGAAACCACCATGAATGTTACAACAGTTAATCCGATCTGGATTTTGAACCATTTCTTCCCTTCCTCTTCCTTTAAACATATCAATAAACATTAGGATATGATTACTCATTAGCATACAAGTTTAAGAAAATCAAAAAAAGAATTCAAAACAATAAACAGCATTCTCTTTAAACCAGCAAAGGTGGAAATATGTCAGTAAGACATAGCTATTAATACCAAATTTTACTTTGTAATAAACATATTGATGTAACCACATACACAAGTCGATATGCTACATATGTTTTGCAGATCGATACATTTATTGACTATTAATCACCAAAATTCACTGTTCCGTCTCTTATTTTGCGGCACTTAAAACTAATTTAAACTAACTGAAATAAATCCAAACACATTAATAAATGACAAATGACAAAACATTAGTTGCAGCAAACTTGGCATTACAGACAGGGTCAAACCAGCAAAAATAAAGTGCGATCAAACCACGTGAAAGCAGACCAAAGTAACCATTTGATTTATAATGTATGAATCATTAATTAACTTAATAATAATACAATTCATAATTTATAAATTGTTAATTAATTAATAGTTCAGCTGGAGTGAAAAGCATCAAACACAGAGTCACCAGATACAGCTGATCTTGAACCAGATGTCAGAATTTCACTTTAATATTATTGTTTTTTGTCGTCATTATGACAACGTGGATTGATTTTCATTACACAACATTCCAAATATCCAACTATCCATGCATCTATCCTCCAGCCAGCTTCTAAAGGTTCACCCAGGTCGGGGTTTCAGGAAGTTCAGTTATTTCTAACCTAATGAGTTACTGAAGAGGCCAGCAAGCAACCTTATCTGACCTGCAGAGCCTAAAAACTGCTACTTAAAATGATGTGGCTTTAAGCAATTTAAATTTCAAAAAAACAGCAAGCTGCACTTTTTAAGTGACCAAGGTGGAGATCCTGACCTCTGCCCTTCTCTACACTTCACTGCCTTTCAGACAAAGGCTGGAAAATCGGGCTTACAGCACAGTAGCTGTTGAAGGCATCTCTGATAATGTACCGGCTTACTCACCATCAGCCCCGGGGAGACCTAGATATCACACACACCTACCTGCCATTTCTTGACCGTTTCATAACACAGATGTGAGCAAATACACCAACTAACCAAACTGGCAGCTGGGTACCCCATTCCAAGTGGCCTTATTTGTTGTTCATTCACTAAGCTGTTCAATTGCACCAAGCACAGAAATATCTGCAATTTAACTGAGACTCGCTGCTTCATGGGAAGTACTCAGAGGGCCTCTCAAGAGTGAGCTTCAGAAAGTACTGCAGCCATTCCCAAAAAATCAACAAAGCGACAAAAACAAGATGCCTGCCTGCAGGGATCTGTGTCTGCATGTCACACCATCAGGGACGAAACAGCACAACATACTGTAAAGCAAATGTGCAATAATTGCAGGGGTAACCGATTCCCGCCAGCCATTTGCCTGAACTTCCCCTTCTACCACGGTGGCGGAGACTGCAGTGCTGGAACTGTAAAGGCTCCATTCCTAGAGGCTTGAATACTCGCAGAACACTGAGGACCTGCAAGGATGAATAAAGTAAAGAAATCCAGCACCCTAAAGCTTCAAAACTGCACTACAGAACTCACAGATCAGAAGCACAAAGTATTTAGTAAAACAACACAGGTTTTCTCTTAGTGGACTAATGTCCAAAAATCCAGACATTTAGGGCAGTACAAACAACAAAACAGATAAATGTGTATGCTTCAGGTACTGCATGTGTAGTGTAATGTCACCAGATATTTCACAGTAGACATTTAAAACCATTAAATAACACATCCATAAAAGGACAACACACAACAACATGAGAGCAAAAATGTGGCGAAGCCTGTCTGAGGTCCCCACAATGACCACCTGCGTATAAATCAATCCGAACATGACTGAACATAACTTGAGGACCAAACCAGAGGTCCACAGTTTAGGCAAAAGTATCCACTGATCATACGCACAGATCAAATGTGTGGATTTCACCAATTTTCATGCTTCTAATTCCACCCGCGGTTCCATAAATGTTGCCACTCTCAGAAGAACGCAAGTCGCAAATGGGAACATACCACAGAGCTCTCCGATCCGCAACTCTGCTGCAGATGCCCTGAATCACTACGAGGGACCTGCACTGACTGAATAGCACACCAAGATCTCTTACAGCAAAAACAAATGGGCCCTTAATTTAACTTCCAGCACACATGATCAGTATCAAACATTTCCTCACCGGGGTGAAAAGAAGGATCCTTCAACTCGTCATTCATCACTAACCACTCTAACTTTAATTAATATGACTCAATAATACAGTAACTTGAAAGACAAGTTTCTGGCTCGGCTACCTTGAAGCAGGCTCTAACTGCTTGTCCCGCCCTGTCAGCAAAGACAGAATTTCCAAATCACCGCTTGTAAGCCTACAAAATGCATTTACACACAAGAAGCGGGCCCATAAAAATACAGGTGCAATGCAGGGTAAGATTCTCAACGGCTTCAACAAAACTTACTGATCAACAAAGAAAAAAAAATCTCTGCAGGAAATCAAGAAGGTGTAACAACACACGGAGACAAAGGGGCAATGCTTAGCATGTTTGCTGGGCACACCTCGTGCAGAGCAACGCCAACAAGCACAACAGGTCCGTAGCCAATGGCAGCACGGGCAGCTCGTATCCTAAAGCTGACAGTTAAAGTACCAAGGAATGAAACCTTTGCTGTTGTAACCTTGAGAAAAGTAGGCAATCTGAAATCTCACAGTAAACAGGAGGATATACAAGTGTGTGAACTGCCATCTACAGACAACACACCTTTTGGACATGGAAGAGAAGGAAGCAGGTCATTGAACTCTTAAAAATGCAAGTGAAAGTCACTTCTGAATGCACAGACTGGGTGATCCCACTCTAAGCTGACACACTGAAAACGTCCAGAAGAGTTGAGGGAGGAGGTGTGTGGATCAGAGGGTTAGGACAGTGGGTTTGTCAATCGGAGGTTGCTGGTTCAAATCCCATGGTCAGCAGAGTGATTTCACAAGAGCAAGATATAGGCAAAAGGGCCTGAATCTACTGCACACAATGCCCACTACCGAATTATGAAACCTAACTTACAGGCAATTAAAGCCTTAATTCAGAAGCAAAATAAATGTAAAGGAGCGTTTGAAAATACTCAACATGCAAACTGCCTCTAAATATTAATTAGATGAAAACAACAATCCAATAATGAAGCCCAACGCATTTCCTTCCCTCCTAAAAACGGGAGCTGCCCGTTTCACAAGCTGTCGGCATATCTAACAGCCACAGCACCAACCTGGGCACTAAGCTCCTTAACACCGCAGTTTCGTTCCAGAGAAATAACTCGTCTATTTAGTAACAATCGTTAACCATAAAACAATCATTGGCGTCTACCAAGACCCCATGATTTCATCAATAAGTACAACATATACAGCCCTGTGTCCTCACAGCCCAAAAACACGCAGTGCGATTAACTGGCTCTAGTTGATGACTGTGTGTATGTGTGAGGCATGCCCTGATCTATAGAAGGAGCCCGTGATTTAGGGGTATAACTGCACGGGGGGTAAATAAATAAAATGTTTTCTATGCGTCTCAAGAATACCCAAAGCAAAGATGAATCTTATGTATGGTCAGCCTGCAGACTCAAGCGTAAAAATATACACCACGCATCATCCAAAGCACATTTTCAGCATTTTGCCTTCGTTATTCCAAAAGCACCGACTACTTGAGTTGCGCATAGTCCTTTTCTAGCAAGCGCTGACCTTAAACTCCCGGCTGTGCTGAGGGGTGTACTCGAAGGTCCACAGGGCTCGGACCAGTCCGGACAGCTGCTCGGTGACCTCCCCACCGTCCGGAGCATCCTTCTTTTGCCCATGTACGATCCCCTTGTTGTCCTTGTCCTCTAGCTCGTCCTGCGCCCCGACACCCCCTCCCCGGAACTGCTCCAGCGCCAGGTACTCTGCGAAGAGCTCTGTGTTGCTCAGGCACTGCAGGACGGCGTTCATGAAGCACGTGTTCCCGTGGTTCTTCAGCCCGGACAGTCCGGGCACCTTGTCGCCGCCGATGCCGTCGCGATCGCCCTCGCCCGGCGTTACGGCTCCCTTACCCCCGCTCTTAAACACCGTGAAGCCGCCGTCGTCCTTCTCGTTCTCCACAACGTGCTCCTCGGTGCCGAAGTGAGACAAGGTGGACAGGGTCTTCAGCACCCTACTCATAAAACTGCCCACGGAGCGCACAGAGCCCCTTCGGAACAGCTTCTTTCCGAAAGACTTTTTCTCCTTAGTTGCCGCTTTAGACATCATCCTTGCTCTTGGAGGCTATACGTAGCAGCTATGTATAAAATGCATATATATTATATACATATGTATATTCGACACGGACGGAGCGGTGCGCTGTGTCGGGCTCAGAGACGCCGCTGCATGGCGTGCAGCCGCAGTTAGGACGCCCTAGACCCCTGCCATTCTGCGGTCCAGCCGACACCAGTCCTGTCAGCATCGTCGCTTTGCAAGTCCCACGGTCTGCCGGCAGGCCATTTGCAGAGTCTCTCCAGCCGAGAGAAGTGGTTGCCTTCCATGAATGCCGCCGTACCTTGAGTTTTTTTAAATGTATATATATATATATTTTTTTGCGAGGTAGGAAGTAACTACTCAGCCGTCACTGCAGGATCGCGCAAAAGCAGCCGCGATGGCCGCTGGAAGGTGGAGATCTCCTGTTGGCGCGTACGGACGCCGCATAACACAGCACCGCGCTACTGTAAAACATTCCTATTTGTCCGATCTGGAGCGGCAGCCTTGCCCCCTTTGCACCCCGAACCGCCGGAGTGGGTCATGGCGCTGAAAAAAATAAACCCGTGCAAATGACTCCCCCGAACACGATCAAAAATTAGGGCAAAAAGAAAAACCGAGTCAAAGTAACGGGGTAATGCGTGTCCGTCACAGACGCAGCCATGAATGGCTCTGGAAATGCCAGTTTTACGAATCTGCCCCGGGCTCATGTATAATTAAAGGTGCACGCAGCTCCACCTCCCCGGTACCATTACACTGATTTAAAGGATGTCGCAGGAATTTGAAAAGAAACGATTTCCCCCCCCTGTCCCCCGATGGTTTATAACGGCGAGTTAGCGGTGTCTTTCGTCGCAGTACTTCGCAGCAGAGCCTGGGTCTGAGCCGGACACCGGTGCAACGGCACCGCGCGCCCCTTCCCATCCTCATGTGACCGCGCGCGGAGCCGCTCCGCCCCCTCGGGCATCCCGGCAATGCGGAGCGCGCGGAGGGGGGCACCCTACGTCACGTGGCCCGTCGGGGGGGGGGGGTACTGTAGGTGTAAGGACGGCAGCTGATAAGTCGGCTATGTTTGAGCCTGCCGGTTGACTAAAGCTTTCTCTAGTTTCCTAACGAAAACTTTTGCACGGTATTTTGAAATGCTGTTGTTGTTGTTGTTGTTGTTGTCGTCGTCGCCGTCGTCGCTGAATGATCCCTGCACGCTGACGTCATTGTGAATATATTATTGTTCAGAAAAACACATGAAGCTACCTGGGATGTTAGACAGGACCATGCGATCCGGATGTCAGTTTAGGGTGGACGGGTGCTGTTCCCAGGAAGAACAGCTGATCACATGCTCGCAGGGCGAAAAATACCTGAATATAGGCTTGTGTAAAATAATATGTGATTTTATTAAGCAGAATCAAAATGACTTTAAGTTATCCTGTTTAACATAGTAGTGATATATTATATTATGTTTGATAGATTATGTTTTTGTTGCTATAAAAACACTGCTGATACAGTAGATGCTTAATCAAAGAAACAACACTGTCATATCATCAAAGGTTTAAATGAGAAGTCATCTCAATCCTGACACAAGACAGCAGGTGATAAACCCACATTATCTGCATTTTTAGCCAGTCTTGCATGGTTATATACAGTACACAATAAGTGCCGGTCCACTCAGTAAGCAACATTTCTAGCAAGTCAATATCACTTTGTCTCTGACAGGGGGCGCTGGTCCTTAAGCTTGCGTGTCATGGGTTTCCACCAACACTGATTACAAGGTGGATAATAAGAGAATTCTGCAAGTCAGTAAAGTAAAACGAAGTCGTAAAGATGTGTCTAAACATGCTGCGCTTTGGTTCTCACCACGGAGTGCTTCCCGGGTAGGGGAGGGGCTACTGTGCAAGCCACTCTGCACAAACGCTGTGGGGACGAGGGCTGGGCGCCTGCTGATAATGGGCACAATGAAATCAGATGCAATGGGGGAACAACAGCTGTACCCTGCCGCAAATGATGATCCAGTCTAACTTGTTCATCGGCTTCTTAGCACACCTCCCTGCAAACCACGCGGGGAGTCAGACAGATCAAAAAACACACATTAGCATTGGTACTATAGGTAATTATAGACACGGCATTCATGAAATGCTCATTTAAGCTTGGCGTCTAAGAGAGTGCACAAAACACTGTCCTGTGCACTAAAGAAGCCTCAGGTTTCTGGGTTGAGACCCAGTTCCCCAGTATTATCATTACTGCATTAGCCCAGCCACCAGTGCCAAATGTAGGGTAAGATTATCTCAGTCACCAGTACGGACCTGTTGAAACCCATAGGGGGTGTAAACCTGGTGTAGAGGGAGTGTAAACTTGGCGGAGATTGAGTGTAAACTTGGTGTAGAGGCTGGTCAGGTTTGTCATCCCATAGGGATTGTAAAGGGAGCATAAACTCATTGTAGGGGGGAGTGTAGAGGCTGTCACTTGACAACAAATGCTACATTTTGGTTAAAAGTATCAGTAAATGAAGTAATATCCCTCCATCCATTTTCTATACTTGCTTGTCCTATGGAGGGTCATTGGGGTCCAGAGCCTTTCCCGGAAGCAAAGGACACAAGGCAGGATGGGGCACCATCCCATGACAGACTAGAACCAATACATGTCTCCTGGTACGCTGCTACAGATTTTAAGCTCCATGGATGCATATATTGTGACCCCAAACCCGACTGATGTAGCTATGCTCTGAAATCTTTATCACCCCTGTCACTGAGCTGGGGCTCTCAGGAGTGGTCTAACTAATTCTGTCTCCAAAATGAGAGAACGCCTTGAAGGATAGTTCCTTGTCATTTGGTTGCAGGGGAAGGTATAATAATAAGTGGTGCCCGGGTGCTGTTCCTACCCTTGCTCTGCACGCTATGGTATCTCTCCCGTCAATGTGTCCTCCGCTTCCATTCAAGGACCTGCATTAAAATACTTGTAAAACAATCAAACTTGGCATCCTTGAATGGAGAGATTACTATCACAAAGTCATCAGCCACCATTATATATACAGCTCTGCAAGTGATTAATGCTCCTTTTCCACACATGTATGTGCACTTCTTCTTTAGTTTCCCTCTTTTTCTGTAGTGCCTGAAGTGATATTTATAGTTATCAGTAACTGCATTCATATGTCTTACTTCCATGTTTATGTGAAGAATGACAGGACCTAATTTCGGCATGTACACAACAGGGAGTTGCAGGCACAGCAACGCACAGGAAGCTTATAATATGCTGCCTCAGTGCCTAAAACAGGCCGTCGGCCCCTGTCTGTGGACCCATTCAGGAAGTTCCTGCAAAATGATTCGCTGCCCTTCTTATTGGTCCACGCAAGCAGCTCGCCTCGAGAACACGGTGTTCGCTGGCTGTGTTACTCAGGGACAAACGCTGTCTGTCTTCTGCAGCATAATGTCTGCCTGAGGCCATGGCGTGCTGCCAACAACAGGGATTAGTGGCTTAAAAACTTAAAGGTACAGTATTCGATACAGGTCAAGTTCTGAATTTTAAAATGCAGATAAAACGAGGTATTAATAGGGGAGAAAACCAAATTCTCATGTTCCAGGTACATCTATCTATCTTCCAGCCACTTATCCCTGTCAGGGCTATGGAGGGGGCAGGTGGGGGGGGGGGTAGCAACTGTATCGTCCCCCAGGCAGCATAACAAGTACTGCGAGGAATGCATTGACACTAGGGGTAGTTTAGGGATGAAGTGCATGTCTGGACCGAGAGAAACCCCATTTGATGAGGGGAGGTGGTGCTGACGTTTGCGCACGTAGGGTGGAGGTGTGAGGCAGTGGTGCATTGCACTGAGCCACCACTTAACATGTCGAATGCTTATTAAATGCACTATGAAAACACTGCACAACGCATGAGATAAATTCTGAAATTTGTGTTTTACTTGTGTTTAATTCAGTTATTTTGGAAGAAGTACAAGAATTCTTTTACTGTTATTGTACAGGTGGCAAGTACAACACGATTCAAACTTTAAATATACAGTACCATGCTGTTCTACTGGGGGGCACACAGAGTAGTGGAAATACAGCTCAGGGTTACTAATCTAGCAGTGGTGCAGCATTTCCGTGGTCTAAAGTATGCTACAGTGTTTGCACTGTATGGGAGTTGACCTTACAACATTCTACTCACCTCCTGAACCTCTCATACTACCTCACTGCACACTCCCTGCTGTCTTCAACTTTTTCCTTAAAAAAAAAATATTTGCACTTGCAGGGTGTTTGTGTCACAAGCTTCTGAATCATAATCCGTGCAGATATGCCATGAAGTGATTTTCAGAAGTTTTTAATAAAAATAAAACAGAAAGAGGTAAATAAGTTTACTGTAAGTTTCTTTAGCACAGTATAAGCTTTTAAATGAGTATCCAAGGTATAATTAACTGGAAAGGAATTTTATGAATGGATGACATTAATTGATGTAAATACAATGTATATTGTTAGTAATGTTGTCCTGGGTAGTACGATGCTTCTGTAGGAAGCAATCCTGTCTGCATCTCCAGCCTTAGGAGTTTTCTGGAACAGAAAAGGCCCTTCCCCAAACTGCTCTCACAAAGTTGGAAGCATAGAATTGTCCAAAATGTCTTGGTATGCTGAAGCATTAAGAGTTCCCTTCACTGGAACTAAGGGGCCTAACCCTGAAAAACAGCCCCATACCATTATCGCTCCTACACCAAGCAGGTAATATTCTCCTGGCATCCACTAAACCCAGACTCATCCACCAGACAGAGAAGTATGATTTTTCCATTGCTCCAGACTCCAGTGGTGGCATACATTACACCACTCTACCCGATGCTTGGCATGGTGCTTGGTGATGTGAGGCTTGCCTGCAGCTGCTCGGCCATGGAATTCCATTCCATGGAGCTCCTGACGCACAGCGTTTGTGATGAGATTAATGCGAGAGGAAGAGTGGAACTCTGCAGTTATTGAGTCAACAGAGCGTTGGGGACTTTTAGTCACTATGTGCCTCGGCGATCCCGCTTTCTAATTTTTACGTGGTCTGTCATTTTGTGACTGAGTTTCTGTTGTTCCTAAATACTTCTACTTTGCAATAATACTGCTTACAGTTGACCATTGAGTATCTAGCAGGTAAGAAATTTCACAAACTGACTTGTTGCAATGGTGGCATCCAATGACAATGCCACAGTTGAAATCACTGAGCTCTTCAGAACGACCCATTCTTTCACAAATGTTTATTAACTTGACTGCATGGCTAGGTGTCTGATTTTATACACCTGTGGCAATGGATCAGAATAAAAGACCTGATTTTAGTGACTAAGAGGCATGTCCCAGTGCATTCGTCTATATACTATATTTGGCAATTAAGATCATGTGAATTACCCCCGTGACTCTGGGTAGGACATGTGGTTACAGAAAATGGGTGGGTGGATGGACAAAAGGTATAATTACCTGGAAAGGAATTTCATGAATGTATTACAGTAATTGATATAAATATAATGTACATTGTCACTATTGCTCCCTTGGGTGGTATGATGCCTCAGTGGGAAGCAATCCTGTCTGCGATCTTCAGCCTTAGAAGTTTGAACCCCACCCTTGCTTGCGTGTGTACAGTGATTATTTACTGGAAGATGAGACTGACATGGCTCCTCCTAGTGGAGTTTCAGTACATAGTGTGAATCCTCAGCATCATTTCAGTAACTGTGTCATAGATTGGGAGATCAGACAGACTGTATAGATGCAAAGTGTGGGACGTCAAATGAGATCATGTGAATTATATATTGTTAATTGCAAAAAAACAACATGAATCCTATAAATGTGCACCCTAGACTTATTACAAGAAAGAATTAGCCAGCAGCCAATTTGAATCAATGCAGCCGTACTTTTATTTGAAATGTTACTGGTGAACAGCTGCACCCATCCTGAAATCCCCCCCATTCATACGATTCATATGAAATGACAGCATCATGTTATTTGCCAGAACTGTTTGATTCAAAATTTCCATGATTATGACATTTACTTATAAAGCAATTACTCAACCATTTTCTGCAATCACGGACACTTTTGAGACCTCCCCTAAAGCAGATGACGCTTATAATTTACACATCCATCCGTAATTTACACATCCATCCATACTGTAAGTCGATGAATCGCCATGGAGTTCTGCCTCATTCCTGAAAATCATTTTCATCTCGCTCGGGAGTGTCTGTGAGGAGGTGCCCAAAATAAGGAGAACTACAGGAAACGAACAAAGGGAAGGAAACTGAAATAAACACCCAGAATGTTTTGGCTGCATGTCTCAGTTGCAAGAATAGCACCAGAAAAAGGCTTTGACACACCAATCATCCTTTACCTCCTCCTGGATGTGTAGGAACTATTAAGTGAAGAAGGAAAGTGCCTCAGCAGATGGCCTGCCAGAGACAGTCGCTCACCCTAAAGCAAACAGAGATGGTTTGGGACAAGCTGGATCAGAGCATGAAGGAGAACCATTCAGCAATTCCCAGATGACCAATGGATGAATCTATCTGAACATGTGCAAGACTGCCATCAGAGAAAAGAATGTCTCTTTTCAATCTAATACATGATAAGTCTCATGTTGTTTCATAGTTTTGATGTTTGCTATTATTCCAAGTGAAAGGACTTGCCTAAAACAAAATAAAATCTGATCAACTTCACATAACCGTAAAGTCTAACAGCCCCACCAGGTGGTCGCAAAACGGTGCTGCAAACAGCTGTCATATTCCACCAAACCAGCAGAGGGCAGATGTATCACAACAAACACAAATGCAAGCAGTGTAGTGAAACAGCTTTAAAGTTATTAGCCAAGGCTTAGGCAGTACTACGGTAACAACTTACCATAGTATTTTGAAATCTTTACAACAAAATTAGCTGGGATCCCCCAGCATGGTGAATGTTATTGCTAAGATTTAAAAATGCCAGAATAGTGCTGCTAGTTTTAAACTATAGAAAAGTTTGATATAATGTCTGGACAGTATAAAAATGAGATGTGCGGGTACCTCCACCCCTCCCAATGCAGCTCCTCACCACACTCTTACTTTCCAATATGGCACCAAATGTACATCAGGCATTATTTGTCATTGTCAAAGTTATATTACTAAAGCCACTCCCACTGTGTTACAGAGCCATTCATCTCCACAGCTTTCAGCCAGGCGAACTAGGTGAAGCACCTGCCTGATTCAGTGCATGTACAAATGACCCAGGACATTGATACGTCTGGATTTATACCATTCTATAGAACTTAGAAATGTCCTGTAGCTGGTGCATCACCTGCTATAACGTAGAGATCAAGAACAGCTGTTAGGGATGTTGCTTTTATGAATGAGTCACTGTGCAATCAGTACCTGGACAGTAAATGCTATGTGTAAGACATCCAGATATCCCAGGCATTCTGAAGGCGCCTCCCTTGGGCCAGCTGGGGCGGCTGTGGCATGTTCTCTAATGAATGTTTGCGGTGCAGGAACTCCTGCTGTATGCTGGCATGTGGCTCATAGTTGATAGGGACACGGTCAACAGGGATGCGGTCGACAGGGACGCGTTGACTCTGCTCACTGAACCTCACCTTTATGTCACTTTGGAAAAAATCCGCTGCTAAATAAATAAAACCAAATGTACTTGGAACAAGTCTATGACTCACACAGTAAGCCAATCTGGAGTAAAGCACTGCCAACTGCTGAAAAAAAAAATTACGAATTCAGAAATATAGCTGTAATGAAATATGCATATATAAAAAACAGCTGTTATAGCTGTGATGATAATATAAAGCATATGCTGTAGTGCAGTGGCCCCCAACCTTTTTTTCACCACGGACCAGTTACTTGTCAGACAATATTTTCACAGACCAGCCTTTAAAGTGTGGGGCATAAATACGACAAAATAAAAATTATACGACTGGCATAAAAACAAATATAAACCGCATAAAAATAAAACTCACCAGAGAATCTCCAAATTTTTTATATTCTTCAAAAAAACATCACTCAGACTCTGATCATCGATAAAACATATATATATATATATATATTTTTTTTTCTTCCCTATGGGGACCTCTGCTGTAGTGCACTGAGCAACAGCTTCAGACCAGCCTGGGGTGTGGACAGTCACAGAATAATTGTGTTGCAGCTCCAGGAAAGCAGCAGATAGACTGGAACAGTGTGATAATGAAGCATGAAACAAAAAGACACAGCAGACCGTGTGGAGTAGGAGGCATTAAAGAAAGTAAATGTTTAGGGAGCAGGCCCAAGATAAGAGCAACAGAGGCCAGGTGCAGTTAAGGCATACATTCATCTTCCAGATACTTTGTCTGATCAGGCAGCACACGGTGAAGGTGAACATCCTGGATGGGATGCCAGTCCATCACATATATACGCATACTCACTCTGGCTAATGCGGGAACACCAGTTACGCTAAGTGCACATTTTAGCACTGTAGGAGGAAACCCACACAACACATTTGCCACTGGGAAATGGGAAAGTAAAGTCAGGGGTAGAACCACAGTCCAATGAACAGAACGTTGTGAGCCATTGTGTCACTCCTGTTTGACCGTAGCAGCCATTGTCACCCACCCAGAGAAGCCTTGACTAACCAACCTTCTGCAACAAGTACAAAACCTTGCAGTTTATATGTGGTGGTTACACAGGGGCCTGGGCAATGTCTAGTCACTACTATAAATATTATTATAAAATGGATGGTTACGAACCTACGGAAGCGTAATGTGTTCACTTGAGAAAAAATAATTCTGCTCAGTTTTTCTGAATTAACGAGATACAATTTTCATGTAAAAAAAAAAACGCTCTGTTTTTCTGAATTAACAAGATACTGTCTGAGATACGAGATAAAGAGATACTGTAAAAAATTGGTCTTTGTCAGCCGACGTCATACACGCTATAGCCGCAGTGTATTGCCATTGATGGTATCGCCATTTTGGTTGTATACAACGCATGAGTGTGTATTTGCGTCCGGCATTATTTCTTGTAAGATGAGACGCTATATGAAAGGCTGTCATACTAAGTCACATGGTAGAAATGGCAAAAAGCTGGACTACAACATGAGATTTTTTCGGTTTCCCACTTGGAAAAAAGAATATGGACAGCAGGTAGAGGAGATAATGTAGAGGTGTCGGGTGGTCACCTGGATCGCAGCAATGACACGGAAGGAGATGGCTTTCAGTACGATATCTACCTTCATGCGTGTTTGCTGTCGGTATTTTCATAAATACATGCATTTTTTGTCTTCTAAAGTTGGTATTTTCACATTGGTTAACCTACGCTAGCAAGCTAGCCTCACTATGGAGGGCAGCAGAAATAGATTAATATGGTCGTGTTAAAGTGGTGTTACAGAGTGAATGCTTTTTAAAGTAAACAGCAAAACTTGACAAGTGTATCAATGTATGTATGTTAGGCATGTTACTATCACCAGTTCTGAGCCATAGAGGCTTTGGCAGGCAGCCTCATTTTCAATTTGGTCACCAGAGCACAAGGGTATCCCAATAGGTTTTGCCTTTTTGTTGTGTTATTTTTGTGTGTATTAGGGTAACCTGTTCTAATGACGTAAAACACACCTTCATCATTTCATAAAGGTAAACAGAATTATTCTTCAAACTATGATAATTAGATTTCTTAGTTAGTTTATTGTATTTAGGCGTATTTTGAGCAAAAGTTATCAATCAGCAGTTCACTTTTTTGGGTCTGCCGTGAGAGCTGGCAATGTCTTTGCCTTCAGGTAATCAACTTGCTTTTTAGGCAAGTTTTTTAATCACGTTTTATTTCATTGGATGCTTGCTTTAGCTATTGTGGGGAAAAAAGACAATTAAGGGTGGACATCTTTTCATTTTCTGACTTTGATAATCCAAGACCTGTGGTCCCTTGGTGTCACTTCATATAACTCACCTATGGTTAAAGCAATATTTAAATGAAATAAGTAATTAGGTTATTCTTCTAGTACCTTTAATAGGTATACATATTACTGAAATACAGTAACATTTACCTCAAACCTCGACACTAGATAGGACAGATTGACAAACAGTTGGTAAGCTTCTAGGAAAGTTGTGTAATTTTGGTCTACATGTGTAGTATCAGTGAGTAGATCATTTCAATGGTTAGGATGTTTTGTTAGAACAAGAGTAATCCCCGGAAATGTTACTGTTAGAAATCAGGGAGATACAAAAAACATCGGGGTGAACTTCAGGAGCTGCTCTGGCTGAAAATAATCAGCAGAACACGTGAGCTAAATAAGCGAACCGCTTAGTGCAGGGGTGGCCAATATTATCCATAAAGGGCTGATGTGTGTGCAGGTTTTTGAGGTAACCTTTAGGTCATCTGTTCAAACCCAGGTGTGAGGACTCTTCAGCCAATCAGTCAAGTTTTTGACGTCAATTTGATTTACGTTTTTGACCTGTTTTTTGACGTCAATGTTTGATGTCAATTTGACGTTAGTTTGATATCAATTGCCCACTGGTTATGTCTCTGTCATCATTTTAGATTGATTTAATGCATCCTTGCTAAACAGAAGTATTTTCTTCTATAATATTATAT